>JAHZTW010000001.1:476813930-476884383 GCA_020283515.1 Alliaria petiolata | reverse complement strand
AACCCATCTTAATCCTTCTTTCATCTTAAAAGCTTACCTTTTTATCGTTTAAATCAGTAGTTTCTATTTAAAACCTCTAGAGTCGTTTTATTTATGGTCTTGAGTGACACAAGATCTGTCTTTTAGTAGTTTTCAGTAGTAAGTCTCAACCTTTACCCGATTTAACTTGACTTATGACACCGATATGACCGTTATGTTCACCAACGCTCCCAAAATGGTTTGATACCCCATACACTATACTGCATTCGGTTAGCAATGTTGGGTCATTGATTAAAGGCCTGAAAAACGGACTTATCAATTGGCGCCGTTGCCGATTTGGGAGATAGTTTAGTCATTTCGGTATTAGGTCGTTATAAGGACAAGATTTTATTTTTCTAGTTGTTTAACACTTCTACTCGCATATATCTGTTTTGACAGGTATATGAACCTACGCTCACATGGCACAACAAATCTTGTTCCCCGAATAGACGATATTCATCTGCTCGAGCGATCAGTCAGACAAAATCGGGAACAAGCCGAAACACAAGACCGTGTAACAATGGATAATCCACAAGGTGCTCAAGGAGCTGCGGGCGCAGCTGGTGCACAAGGAGAACAAGGTCACCAAGGACCCCAAGGTCCACAGGGTGTACAAGGAGTCCAAGGACAGCCTGGCGTCGCCGCTGCCCAAAGTCCTATAAGACAAATCGGTGCGGGAGACGCCCCGATATCGACAACAAGTCAACATGGTATTCAGCCACCACCGGTCCAGAACAATAATTTCGAGATAAAGAGCGGTCTGATTTCCATGGTCCAGAACAACATATTCTTCGGCCTACCTTTGGAAGACCCACTGGATCATCTCGACCAGTTCGACCGTGTGTGCGCTATGACGAAGATAAACGGTGTAAGCGAAGACGGTTTCAAGCTGAGATTGTTTCCCTTCTCTTTGGGAGACAAAGCACACGCCTGGGAAAAGACTCTGCCCCATGGATCCATTACCTCGTGGGTAGACTGCAAGAAAGCATTTCTGACGAAGTTCCTTTCTACATCGAGGACAGCCCGATTGAGGAACGAGATAAGCGGATTCACTCAGAAATCCAATGAAACCTTCGGTGAAGCCTGGGAGCGATTCAAGGGATACACTACTCAGTGTCCCCACCATGGATTCAGTCAAGAATCACTCCTCCGCACTCTCTACCGTGGTGTCATTCCTAAGATTCAGATGCTTCTCGATACGGCGAGCAATGGCAATTTCTTAGCCAAAGATGTTGACAATGGTCTTGCGCTGGTCGAAAATCTGGCTCAGAGTGACTCTTCTTACCACAAAGACTATGATAGATCCAACCGAGGTTCCAAAGAAGAAGGAGATGGAAGCCGGAGATTGATCAAGGAACTAAATGAGAAACTCGACAAGTTACTACTTGTCCAAGCTCAAAAAGAAGTACATTTCGTGGAAGAATTCACTCAAGTTCAAGAAGGGTAGGACGTTCAATACGAAGATGTTAACTACATCAATGCTCAAGGAGGCTACAACAATTGGAGACCAAACAACAACCTCTCCTATCGGAGCACAAGCGTCGCCAACCCACAGGACCAGACATACCCTCAGCAACAAGCAGGAGGAGCAAAACAGTTCGTGACATACACGAACCAACAAGGTTTCGTACCAAGATTCCAGAATTAAAACGGCTACCAGCCACGACAACAAGCCGTTGCACCTCCTGGCTTTCAACAACAACAAGGAAATCCGGCTGTCCAGCTAATTTTGACTTGGAAAGTACTCTTAGGCTACTACTCAACGGTCAAACACACATCCAGGCAGATATTCACAAGCGTTTTGTCGAAGTGCTTAACAAGATAGATGGAGTTAACACGGAACTATCTGGGAAGATCGAGGCATTAACCACTCGTGTTAAAGCCCTGGAGAACAACAAAGGTATAGCATCAACAAGCCAAACAAGCAACCTTCCTGGAAAAGCCATCATGAACCCCAAGGAGTATTGCCAAATGATCACGACTAGCGACAAGGAAAAACGGGATCAATCCGATATCAAAAACTCAAATCGGACTCAAGTCGATGAGGACATCAAAATCCTAAGAAGGGGAGGGAGTTCGAAAAATTTGGAAGCATCTGATGAAAAAGCATCCACTGATCCCCAAAAGCACCATTACTGCGTGTCTACAAACCACCGATGCCATACCCCCAGAGGCATAAGAAGCGGTTAATAGAGGAACAAGAGGCCGAATTGATTGAGACCTTGAAGAAAGTTGAAGATCTCTTCAACAGTGGCGACAAAACGAAGCCTATTCCAGATTTGCTAGTAGCCTTGAAAGACAAGCTCTATGCTGACGCAATGGCGACCATAGGAAGAAACGCAGCAGCTCGTGGGGAGAAACCTAAGGAGGAACCCTTAGTAGTTAAGAAGCTCGAAGATCCAGGATCATTCACTCTCCCATGCACACTCGGGGGAATCATCTTTGAAGACTGTTTGTGCGATCTCGGAGCAAGCATTAACATTATGAGTCTCGCCACGGCTAAGCGTTTCGGGTATGACACCTATACCGACTGCAAGAAGCCATTATCACTGGCCGATGGAAGTGAGAGGAAGACGGTTGGGAAGCTACTAGACCTGCCTCTCATGATTGGAAATGTGCTATTACCAAGCGACTTCCTGGTGATAGAAATGGACCAAGATGTTAACGAAACCCTCCTATTGGGGAGACCTTTCCTAGCCTCTGCCGGTTGCATGTTTGATTGCAGAAGCGGCAAGGTAGAGCTAAGGCTAACCGGGAGCCTGGTGATGAATTTTGACACAAAGGGGAAGAGAGTCGACGAAAAGGAACATGCCCACTCTCTCTGGCTCAAGAGGGCGATTGAGAAAACCCAAAACCCATCATTGAAAATATGCTACGATGGAGCCAGCTTTGATGGAGTCTCGCTCAACGCTATGTTCGAGGAGCAGTCAGAAGAAGTCCATGATGCACCAAAAGAGGTGATCACTTGCAAGAAGTCGTATGTGAAAGGACCAACTCTCGGTGATCTTCTGGACGGTATGACACTTAAACCTATTCTCTCTGCTAATGGTGAGGTGAGATACAAGCTGAAATGCAAAGGAAGGGTCAGACCCTTTGCTTACCTTAGGGTGATAAAAGACACCGAATTGACCAATCAAGAGGGATCTGAGGTAAGCAAAGAGGGGACATCCGACGTATTTCTGGCAGATTTCATTTCTGCGATTAAGAAAAGTAAAGATCCTCCCACAGGATCGAGGGGTGTTCGTTTCCCCCTTTCATGCTGAAAAATGATTAAGAAAAGTCAAGCTAAGTGACTAAAAACAAAGCGCTATTGGGAGGCACCCCAAGCTTATCCATGTACATATTAATGCTTTTTCTAGTCTAGTTTAATGTTTTCAGGATCCCATGAAAGATAGGGTGGGGTCACTTGCGTCATAAGAGGAGCTAAATCTATGAGGAGTTGTCTAGCAAAGCAACGGGATATAATATCGGGATAACACCCTGATATCGTCCCTAGGCATTCTCTGTCGAGCAGGCACAACGGTGTGTAGCCGATATAGAACGAAGCCTAAGCTAGACAACCTTCACTGTGGTCACATATCGGGAACCAGCCGATATCCGTAACGTCAATCACACCATATCGGAGTCAACCCGATATGGCCGTCCAGGTAATAGGGTAATTAGACTTGGCCAATCGGAGAAAAGCGCTCAAATTAATGGCCCACTTTTCTGGATAAGGCAAGAACACTTGGTTGGGGTTAACCGACAACTATTCCCCAAACCAAGAAACCCTAGTCAAACCCTTTTCTCCCCTTGTCCCCTCTTTATAAAAATCCTCGCCTCTCTCGTTTTCGTTCCCCATCACTCTCAATCCTAGAAGTTTGTCTTTAAGTTTTTATTTCGCAAATTCGAATCTGTGCTTCCATCCAAGGATTTTTGCAAATATCGTTCTAAGGTAATTTTTGATCTAAAATGATATGGTTGATTATCTCTTAGGATTGTTTAGATTCGCTGCATTAAGGATTTGAGAGTAGATGGAGAAACGTTTGGTAGACGATTTCGCGTAAAAGCTTAGGTTTTTTTTTAGGAATTCCTGAATATCGGCGCATCTATTTGTGAGAATAGCTTCACGGCAAATCTCTTGAAGTGTTGAGATTCTAGAAATCCCTTTTCCACCTTCTTGTTTAAACGCAAGCTTGTCTAAAAATCTGGATTTGTGAAGAACAACTTATAAGTAACACTCTTTATTCTTCACGGTTTAGACTTTTTCCCGATCTAGTAATAACTCGAATATGTTTGCTTGGGTCTCTTTAGTAATGAATAGAGTTGCCTTAAGTTTAAACATACATGCAAGATAAACTTTTCTATTGGTGTTTTTCCTTGTACTTACACACTTGCCTTAAGTGTTTTTTTTTTATAGGTATAATGGTAGGAGCAACAAGAAGCGGAGCTGTTCTTGGGAGATCAAGGGAATACCAAACGGAAAAGAGAGAAGGAAACAGACCAGTCGCAGAATCCAGCCGAGCGGCTATAGTACGTTCACCCACACGTGCATCGGGAAGAAGAAGTACGGGATCCCAACACACCCTAGCCAAAATGCGTGCAACATTCAGGCGAATGGATTTCAAGGCCACACGCTACCCCCATGAGGAAACTATGGTCGAATTGGGCATCTACGAAGACTGTCAGATCCTCTTCAACGCGATGGGTTTGAAGAAATTCATGGAAAACGCTTATGCGTCCCATGATGAAGCGACCTTCCAGTTCCGTGCAACACTGGAGGTAACCTTCTACGCGTTTGGAGAGATTACTCAAGAGGAAGTGGGCGATGGGTACATCCGCTTCAAGTATGGAAGCGATACTCACCGAATGACATTTCGGGAGCTGGAATCGATATTCGGGTTCAGCCAAGGCGATATGCGCGAGATGGCCCTGAATATAGAAAGGGAGGAGCTGGAGGCACTGTGGATGCACATTAGGGTAGGGACGTACAAGCCAGGAGTGAACAAGAGCACCAGGATAAGGCATCCAGCCTTGAGGTATGTGCAAAGAGCTATTGCACATACTTTCTTTGCAAGAAAGGAATGTGGAGCTGTCCTGACAAAGGAGCTGGAGATAATGGACGACGGTCTGGTAGAAATCATTCAAGAGACACGGAACGAGGTTGAACTGAAGGGAAGCAGAAGGAGCACCGGGTTGATCACGTTATTGATGAAGGAGCTTCTCCACTACAAATCGTGGATGATATCCACGCCAAGCGACAGGCCTCAGATAGGCTGTGGAGGAATTGTATCTGCAATCATAAGAGGGGATGGCATTGATCTCGAGGAGCCAACTCACGGAATCCGGTGGATAGATATTGCATATCTAAAGAAGTGCCAGTTTCTCGGGAAGCCATATCGGCATGGACAACGATATCAATTCACCCGTGCATCAGGACAAGCTGCAGTATTGTTCCTGCCGAACCCATGGTTGACCACGATAAGGGAGCCAAGGAATCTGGATTTCGACCCGCAGGATGAGCATCTTTTCCCATACGAAGCTGATTACAATGAGGACTACGAGGAGGAATATCGAGAAGAAGCCGATATGGTTGCTGAAGAAGAAGATGAGGATGAAGATGCCTATGATGACCCTACTGACGAGTTTGGTTTCCCTATATATGGGGCAGATCGTTATCATTTCGATCCAATCACCAGTGGACCACACCGAACTCTCAAGGCGGCTCACGATAGGATCAATGTGCTCCAGTGGTACTGCAAGTGGCAAGACCGTTCGATCAGAAAGCTAGTCTCCACGGTGAAGGGAATCAAAGGCCATGTGAAAGGCCTGAAGGGGCAAATCAAGTCGCTCACCTCGAAGCTGAAGGGCTCGACATCAAATCAAAGGCCACGGTTTGAAGCCGATATGTCTCCAGAGGAAGCAGAAGGGAACGAAGAAGAGGAATCAGACGAAGCAGACAGCCAAACTCCCCAGGAGAGGCATTCCTTCTCGTTCCTGCCGAGAGAACACGGGATTAGCGAGCCAGGAAGATATTCCTGCCAAGAGGAGAGCATATCGAGGAAGAGGCGTGCGAGCCAGTCCCCGATACCAGAATCAGACAATCCTTCCTTCTCGACCAGTGAGGACACCACGTCCTCACATCACACCGATCAATGAGGTACCACTCCAAACTCTTGTATATAAGCATTTTTCTCCTTTTATTTTTGCTTTTTGTTTAAACTTTTTGCATCATCTTAGGACCGTATTCTTCCTCTCTTCTATCACACAGGGACTGTGTGATTTAAGTTTGGGGGAGTACGTAGGTATGCATCATTTAGATCAACCATGGCATTCGTAAAATTGCATAGAAAAACACAAAAAAAAAATTGAAAAATTTTGAAAATTTTGTTCCACAAAAATATTCATGTAGTTGCATTTCCATATTAGGATTGAGTCTAGATGCATTCATTTAGGATTCATAAGCATTCGCATAGGGTGATAAGTATGATGAATCTTTGTAAATAGCCATTTTTAAGTCATGAACTCAATGCCTTAGTTCTTGTTTGTTTGATGCATTTTGAATTAAACTGAGCTTAAGGCAGCACCACACTTGGAATTTATCTTTTGAAATTCAGTTTTGGCTTGATGCATTGCGACTTGAACCATTTCCCTAATGAACTTGAACCGTTAATTTAAAAATTTAATTATCTCGTTTATGTTTGTCAAATTGCTCATGGATTTCACTTGGACTTTCTTTTCCTTTTTACCACCCTCTTGCTAGTCCAAGTACCATACCACATCCTAAACCAAAACCTTTGTTTTTTAAACCATAAACACTTTTGTGAGAGCATGTGAGGCCTTTGCACCATTTTCGAATCTTCTTAGGCCAAAAGTGTTGGGTTTAGGCCGACAAGGTTAGATTTCCATGTAGACGTTGGCTCACATCTCGGGTCAAGACTAGGTTAGGTGGTGTAGAATCTGAAATCGGCTACATACCGAAATAGGAAGCCGATATTACTGGGTAGACTAGGAAAAAGGGGGGTGTATTTCGATTGACCACATTTTGACAGAAGGAAAAGGAAAGATACCGAGGAGTCAGACGGGGACACGTATTAAGGAGATGGCGGCACCTAAGAGGCTTGAAAACAAAGAAGAAAAAGGTGATTCCAAAAGAAAGCAAAAGAACGCCAATCAACAAAGTCTAAATCCGGCCAACAACACCAAAAGTGAAACACAAAGGAACGCAACAAAGAAGCCAGAAAGCCGAAACCGATCTCCAACAACGAAGAAGTCCCCCGAAATGACCAGGAAAGGTAATATCGAGAAGGAATATCGGGAATAAAGCAAAATGTCAAGAAAAAAGGGTAGCTTAGGAGGGAGCAATTTAGACTAGGGTAGGAACGAAATAGATGTTCTGGATAGATGGTAGTCTAGCCTTGTATGCATTCATTGAGTTTTACCCTTAGCATTGTGCATTAAGAGGGTTCCTTTCAAGAGTGATCCCACTAAACACTTAACCCGTTCGCACTACGAGTTCATACTTAGCTCGTAACCTTGCCCTGAGCCAAATGAGTTAGTTAACAGGCATGAATGAGATCCACGTTTTAAATTTCATAATGAATATGAAAGGGAATTGGGAATTTGAATGTGCATCTAAGTTGGGATTGATTTTGCTTGATTATTGTGATGAATGTGGCTAAGGCTTTCTGAATAGGTAGAATTCGACTTGCATCCTAGAAACCTGAACTTAGACATTGAGTTGATTTCCTTTAAATGGCGTTTTGGATTCGAACTTACACCTTTTATTTTAAAACCTCACCCCTCCGGTTGGCTTTTGCTTGAGGACAAGCAAAAATGCAAGTTTGGGGGTGTTGATATCTCGATAATTTGCATGATTTTAGTACATGTTTCATGTTAGTTAGGACTTCATTCTTGCACTTTAGTATTAGTTTTCATCACGTTTTCACTCATGATAGGATTAGATGCATTAGGTTAGGTTCTTGCATAGTCTTGCATGTTTGGAGTGTTTTCTCAGGTGCTTAGGATGGTCCGAAGAAGAAGCCAAGGAAAGAGGTCTCGGATGGAGGACAAGTGAGCAATATCGAGGATGGATCACGACCTCGAAGCCGATACGGACAAGCACAAGCTGGACCTCGACGAGTAGCAGCGGCTTGATCCCGAAAGAGCTACCTCGGAGCGAAGATCCAACAAAAGGATTGAATGAAGACGGATATCGGAGCAAGAAAACGGGAAGCACCCGACCCAGGTTACAAGGAAGGCAAGCCTTGACGACATGATCCCGAAACCATTGCCCGATATGGAGCCTGCCCGAAGAATCAGAAGAGTTAGCGTTTCGGCTTGTCCATAACGACGTAAGCCCGAAACGCTAAAAGCCAAAATAGTACCATTTCGGGAAAGTGGTCCCAACGTTTTAGGTTTTTCCTCTTTTATGTATAAATACCCTCTCCACTCTTATCCTTTAGGACACGCTTTGCTTATTTTACTTTTCTGTCTTCTCTTTCAACCCGAGAACCAACTTTGTATTTTCGCCATTGAAGCTATTTCAAAGCTTTGATTTTTATGCAATCTTTAAGTCTTTAAGTTTTATTGCTTAGTAGATTTCAATAAAGTTTCTTCCTTTTCTTATTTTCGGCTATCTTGCAAGCCATGAGTAACCTTTCTATCCTTGTGGATCTTGAGGTTTTTCAAATGGCGAGTGAGTAGTCTTTTTAGGATTTAGATGGGTTAAATGGACCAAGGAACTCTCGGGTTTACATTTCTTGCTTAGCTAAAACATAAAGTTAGATTCTTTCTTGTTTATCACTCCCAAAGCTTAGTCTAGTTTGGCCATCTAGCCTAAAGTCCACAGGCGGCTTGACACGAACGCCACGTGCTTGCTTAGCCGGATCCATGAACAAGAGTTTGATTTCTTGGGCTAAGACTAACCCTCTGTCCAAGAGTCTTACGGTTCAATAGGGACGACGCAGATGCTTGTTTCTTCTATTGCACCGCTATGCGATAGCTAGTCTATGGTGATAGAGATTCAAAGTGTTTAGACCCAAACGCCATGGGCCAAACGATTTGAGGATCCCTTTACCTAAGAATCACCATCAAAAGACCAAGTCTTGATGTGATCCAAAAGCTTTAGCCTGATAAAACAAAACCGAGAGTTACCTAGTTCGAAGAACCCATCTTAATCCTTCTTTCCTCTTAAAAGCTTACCTTTTTATCGTTTAAATCAGTAGTTTCTGTTTAAAACCTCTAGAGTCGTTTTATTTATGGTCTTGAGTGACACAAGATCTGTCTTTTAGTAGTTTTTAGTAGTAAGTCTCAACCTTTACCCGATTTAACTTGACTTATGACACCGATATGACCGTTATGTTCACTAACGCTCCCAAAATGGTTTGATACCCCATACACTATACTGCATTCGGTTAGCAGTGTTGGGTCATTGATTAAAGGCCTGAAAAACCGACTTATCAAGCATTTCATACACCCACCAAGCGTTTGATGAAATGCTTGAACCAACTTTCTAAGAGATTTAAATTCCTAGCCTAAGACATTAGTTGCCTAGGGTGTTTATCATGCTAATTAGACTTGTGTTTAATGCTTGCTAATCATTTTAATGCTAAACATCATTAGTTCATTAGGGTGATTAGTAAAGAGATTATTACCATAACATCATGGATTAGTCTTTATTAAGTGTTCTAGGCATAGAGATGACTTGTTTAGTTGCTTAGATGATTGCAAGGTTGTCCATTTAGATATCCAAATCAATGATTCCATCCCTAGGTTTTGTTTTAGTAATTTGTTAATCTTGCTTAGTAATTAATCTCTTGTTTAGTGCTTGATTAGGGTTAATTACGGCTTAGAATCATATAATTGTAGTGTCTCTCTTAGGTTGTGTTTTGCTTTTAATTGTTGCTTGTCACTTCAATTTCGAATTTAGCTTAGCTTAGACCAAACTTTGTATTCCTTTTGCATCAAACTCCCAAGATGGATTGATACCTCAAGTATTGAAATGATATGAGCAATTGAGGAATTGCAAGCAAGTAAAAATACTTTTTTAGTTGTTCAAGACTCTTTTCAGATAATCTTAACAAAAGACGCATATTTAGGAGCAAAATGGACATTTTTCGGGATAAGTGCTCAAGGACATAAGTTCAACATCTGATGAAGGCCTTCCCACCATGAGATTAAGCTCATTTTTGGAGAAACGGTAGCCTTATCAGCTGTCTTTCACCTCGAAGTGGTTTGAGTCCAATCAAATGGTTGGATCTCAAGTTATGAAGGAGGCAAGAAGATCCGTCAAGCATCAAGAAGAGCACGCTGGCTGCGCCACGACCTGACCAGAAGACCAGTGGCCGTGCCACGAGCCCTCACTCGTGCGGCCAGGCACTTGGCGATTCCTGAACCCATTTGAAGCCCAACTTAAACCCGCAGCCGTCTTATGCATGCCAAAACCTAATTGACGCTCAAGGGGACTTGAAGACCTACATATACTCGATGTTTTGGGTTTCATAAACAAGTTTCTTTTCACGTTTTTCTTTACTTTGGTTCTCGGCAAACTTTGTGGCAGCAAATCTCGTTCTCCATCGATCTTCATCCTTGTTCTTTGAGGAAGATCGATTTCTGCTTGAACCTTTCTTACTTCTTATTGATTTATACAAGTATGCATTCTTTAATCTCGTTTTCTACTCGTTCTTTCATGTCTGAGTAGTTTATTTTCGTTGGGTGTTCTTTAAGGGGATCTATGGGGAATTTCATTAACTGTTCTTAAACTGGCCGCATCAATTGTTTAGACCATAGATTAGGATTTTCTTTATTATCAAGCTTGTTCTTATTGCATGAATCTATCATCATGAACTAGAGTCTGATTTTAGGATTGTTGAAAACCACGAATGTGCTGAATTTCAGTCTGATTTTAGGATTGTTGAAAACCACGAATGTGCTGAATTTCATATTCGAACCTAGTTTGACTAAGCGAACACCTCCGAGATGCCAACACATATCTATGAGGGAAACGTGAGCGTCTATGAACCTGATCTTTATTGCATGTTTGTTTATGACGTATGATACTAACATATACCCTCAAATTTTGTATCACATAGTTGGTCTAGTTTGAAAGAGTTAGGTCAGTGAAACCAGTGATTCCAGTTTAGGGAAAATCACCTAGTCTCGTTTGTCTGAAATGATGTGTGTTTGATTTATAGTTAGAACCCCATAGATTTCCCAAAGAGATCCCCTATGTGTGTTTCCCCATCTGCTTTACAACTCGAGATTTACGCACTTCAATATTTACTTTTCTACATTGCTCACCTGATTTCCTTTATACAAACCCTTAACTGAATTTTCATTTTCTCGTTGGTTAAAGAGTTGGTTGACACCCTTCTCTATATAAGGCGTGGCTCTCTCTCCTTTATTTTCTACAGAAACCGTGACACTCACCCTAAACCCCAATTCTCTACGTCTTTGGTTGCCCTGATTTCTTGTTTTGCAGTTGACCTTCTCCCGGTGGATCGATACCCTAAGTACTACAACGCACGATGTGCACTTGCAGCTTAGAGTCCTACAAATTCAAAGCTCGACGAGTCCTTAATAGCCATCCTATTTTTGGACGACGATTTGGACCCCATCAGTTGCGCTGCTGCGTCGTAAGATACAAAATCATACTTACAGAGTAGTTAGACATATGTAATCGAATCTACGAACGTAGGGAGATTAATTTTTCATATTTCAGTTTAAAGAACATAGATAACTAAGTCGTATAAAATCCTATATATTTACTTGTTTGATTCCATCCATGAACCCCGAAGATTCTCTTGAACCCAACGCTTTAAATTATTGATTTTCAATCGTTTATTGTCTGTTATTACTTGCCTAATTTCCTTGCTACATACCGTGACAGAAAACCCCCATTTTATTGAATTCGGTTTAAACAAGTTAGAAACCTAGGAAACCTCACAAATCGACAATTTTTGTGGATTCGATTTCATCATGATTGTTGTACACTTGCAGTTGTTTTTTATGGTAAAACTCGAAGTTTAAATTTATCCGCATCACCGTACTAATTTCTGCACTTTCACACCCATCAACAAGAAGCACAACCTGGCGCCACTTAGACCTCAAAAAGTACATGAGATGCACACCACCATGGCCAAATGATCATAGGTAAGTAAAAGTAACATTTATATAACACCTACTTTTGTTTTAAAATAACTTGCTTTGCAAGAAAATGTGCTACTAGTGATCTTCAAGAAAGATTTGTTTTCATGACACGATCAACAAGACTTACCAACCACTTTTATCGTGCTTCTATAAAGGTTCACTGATGTTTTTCCAGAAGAAATTCCACCGATCAAGGGGATAAAGCATCAGATAGACCTAGTGCATGGAGCACCATTACCAAACAGAGCTGCCTATAGAGTAAACCCTGAAGAAGCGAAGGAGTTTGAGAAACAAGTACACGATTTGATGTCTAAGGAATACAACATAGGGAGCTTAAGCCCTTGTGTTGCTCATGTTCTCATAGTATCCAAGAAGGATGGCTCATGGAGGATGTGTGTAGACAGTCGAGCAATCAACAACATCACCATCAAGAATATGCATCTTATTCCCAACCTTGATTACATGCTAGATGAGCTCAATAGAACTAAAATCTTCTCAAAAATCGATCTGAGAAGTGGGTACCATCAAGTGAGGATGAAGGAAGGCGATGAATGAAAGACTGCATTTAAAACAAAGAGAGGCTTATACAAGTGGCTAGTCATTCCTTTTAGACTCACAAGCATGCCTTGCATATTCATGAGTCTCATAAATCAGTTTCTGAGAGCCTACATTTGTATGTTCGTAGTAGTATATTTTGACGATATATTGATCTATAGTACCTGTCTTGCGGATCACTTAATGCATCTATGACATGTTTTAGAAATGCTTCGGCTAGAAAACATTTACGCAAATCTAAAGAAATACACATTCTGCACTGATCAAGTTGTGTTTTTAGGATTTGTTGTAAGTTCACAGGGTTTTGGAGTCGATGAAGAGAAGACAAAGGCGATACAAGACTGGCCGACTCCATCAACCATTGGGCATGTTCAGAGTGTCTACGATCTGCCAGTTTCTACAGAATATTTGTGAGGGACTTTAGTACCATCGTTGCACCCCTGACTATGGTGATCTAGAAGAATGTTGCATTCAAATGGGGATCAAATCAAGAAGATGAGTTCAACAAGCTCAAAACGAGCTTAACAAACGCCCATGTTCTGGTATTACCAAATTTTTAACAGACTTTTGAGATTGAATATGATGCTTCTGGTACGTGAATTGGAATTGTATTGACACAAGGAGGGAAACCAATGGCATACTTCAGTGAGAAACTCAGTGGGGCTTCACTCAACTCCCAACTTATGATAAGAAGCTCTATACATTAGCAAGATCTCTTGAGACTTGGCAACATTATCTTTTATCTAAAGAGTTTGTTATTCATACAGACCATGAAACACTTCAGAACTTAAGAGGCCAGACAACACTCCAGAAGAGGCACGCTTGATGGCTTGATTTTGTTGAAACATTTTCATATGTGATAAAATACAAGAAAGGCAAAGAGATATGCCCTGATCGCTACAATAGAAGCTAAAATTATGGAATTTGAACACATCAAAGGATTATATGAAGATGGCTCAGACTTTCAAGAAGCTTTCAAGGAGATAAGCAAAGCTTCCTTTAGCGCATTCTATTAACAAAATGGGTTTCTATTCAAGGAGAAGAGGCTTCTTATTCCAGAAGGATCCATGAGGGAGCTACTGATCAGAGAAGCATATGGAGGAGGACTCATAGAACACTTTGGCACGGACAAGACCTTGAATGTTCTCATGGAGCATTTCTATTGGCCTCACTTGAAAAGAGATGTAGAGAAGTTCTGCGCCAAGTGCATCACTTGTTTAAAAGCCAAATCCAAGTTATATCCATATTGATTATACATTCCTTTACCTATTAAAATATTTTGGGTAGATATTTCCATTGATTTTGTTTTAGACTTCTTAAAGATCAACGACAAGGACTCCATCTTTGTAGTTGTGGATAGATTTTCAAAAATGGCCCATTTCATACAATGGAACAAGAAAAACGATGCAACTTGGATAGCTGACCTCTTGTTCAAAAAAGTAGCAAGACTACACGGAGTGCCATAACCACTGTATGGGATCGTGACACGAAGTTCTTGAGCCATTTCTGGAAAACGTTGTGGGAGATCTTTTCAACTACTTGTCATCCTCAGACAGATGGTCAGACTGAGGTAGTAAATCGTACTCTCTCGACCCTATTGAGAGCCACATTGGGTAAGAATTTAAATAATTGGTTAGCATGTATACCTTACATAGAATTAACATATAATCATGCTAAGCATTCAACTACTAAACTATCTCCATTTGAATTTATGTTCCATAGACTCCATTGAATCTCTCACCTCTGCCCCCAAGCTATTTATTCTAATGTAGAAGGAGAAACCAAAGCTGATTTTGTTAAGAAGCTTCACCAGCGAGTCAAGGACAACTTGCAGGAGAAAACTGAGAAGAACAAACAACAAGCTGACAAAGAACACAATCAGATTACATTTGAACCAGAATATGGGGTCTGGTTTCACATGAGGCAGGAGTGATTTCCAAACCAGAGGAAATCTAAGCTCGCACCTAGAGGAGATGGTCCATTCCGAGTGTTAGAAAAGATCACCAACAATGCCTACAAGCTTGAACTACCAGATGAGTTGAACAATTTTTCTACTTTCAATGTTACTGTTTTATTTCATTTAATTTCCATCTAGATGTACCTATTCTGAGGCCATAACCTTCTCAAGAGGGACAGAATGATGAGGACATTGATGCAAGCCTAACCGTAGATGAAGAAACCATCACCATACCGACCATGAGACAAGCTCCAAGGACAAGGTCAGGAACGAGAGCTTGAGGTAAGAGTTCAACAAGTCAGTGGAGAGTCTGATCATTCTTCTAGAGAATGAAGCACTCAAGGAAGATCTTGTTAAAAGAGAGATAAACCATGAAACACCAATCATACCATTGGAAGAACTAATCATGTTGTAGACTCAAGACTTGGAGATCACTCAAATCTCTAACTCTACTGGAATAGGAAGCCATCAAGAAGATGATAACACTAAGAAAACACCAGAGATCGTCCACCTACAAGGCAAGAATCAATCTGCTTCATTCTTATTCTTGCCGGTTCTGCAAGGAAACAAAGAGGCGATTATTTTGACCATATTCAAACAAGTTGAAACTCAACTTTAAACGAAGGTGAGTATTTAAATAAAGATTTATTTTCATGAGTTTCATGTTTGTTTTGCATGAATTTTTCTTTTTTGGTATCAAGTAGTTATATCAAGTAGTTTTCTCTTGATTTCGTTTTTCCTCTAGTCTATGTAATAGGCACAAGTGAACTTTCTTGTTCTAGTGTAGAAGCCAAAGCTGCCGAGCCATTATAAGGCTCTTTTCAGCATGAATTTCTTTTCACCTTTCATTATCAATAAAGACCTAATTTTCTTTCTAGCAAAGAATCCCTAGCCGCCTCTGATTTCTAGTGTGCGATTCACTGAACTCTGAAGCTCAGACTTACCATAAGGCAGATCATAGTCTTGTGTGACGTCTATCAGTTCCCCAATTCCTGTTGTGTTCATATCCATCTCTTCCGAATCCTCAAAAAGTATCGTACGACCAGTTGGAGATTCACCGCCATTCACCTCACTTGTAAGAGCGTACCAACATTCATACATCAACACATACCTAGTTTTTCGGCATGACTCTCTTGCGAGGAGATATCATGGCTTGGGCCATTCTCTTCTTCGTATTTCCACCAAACAAACCCAAGTGTTCTTTGTATAGCTTTTTCCTTGCTCCCGTTTTCCTCCCGTCAATTCACATCTCCAAGTATGTCCTTGTTTTCATCCTCGGAAATATTATTTTCCTCTCTCTTTGATAGGAAATTCAACTTTTTCAAAGAAATAGAAGTGATTTCATTTTGTTTTCAACTTTTTCGTTTTTAAAATTTTCAGGAATTATAAAATATTAAATTATAAACATGTATGCATGCAGATAGATATATATATATTATTCATATAATTTGATTATTTAAATAAATTTCATATTTATTAAATTATTATTTATTATAATACTTTTTAAAAAATAATAGAAAATATAAACTAATGGTAAGTAATTTAAAAATAAACTAATGGTAAATATTAATTTAAAATATAAAAATTTAAACTTGAATATAATTTGTTGATGTTATCTAACAAAATAAATTAAGTAATTCAGAACTTTTTTAATATTTTAGAGTTTAATGCTTTGCAAAACTTCATCGGAAACATAGAATAACGAGCATTTGTAACTTCGAAATGCACTCCTCTATGCTAATTAAATGGTCTGGTTAACCAGAAACACCTTAGTTAGAATACTAACAAAAAGAACATATTAGTAAATTAGGCACGACACATTTTGTTGAGGTTGAAATACACCATTTTCCAACAATTATATGTAAAATTCAATTTATGCAGGGTTCACAAGTCTTAGAGGTGTTGCACGTCAAAGGTAAACCACTACAGATTAGGGTGATGGTGCATTTATAAGTACGACAAACGTCTGGCGAGTCGCACTTTCTACAGTAGTAGGACGAGGAGCTTCGAGGAGAAGGATCAAACTAATCATAAAGAACATAAGTGGTCACCATTCTGCTCCCCTCGCAAGGTCTCGACACGCTCGGTGGAGCATACATTTTGGAGCTTCTATGCTCATTGCCTTCCAAATTCTTCTTCATTGGGATCTTCTCATCTGCATCATCACCCATTAATTCACACTTCCATTTATAGCATCAAGCCTTTTTATAATTTCAGTGATGTGTATAATTGTTTATCTATATATATATTGAACTAATATCCGACCAAATTTGTTTTTATTGAACTAGTAAAAATTATTCGTATAGTCATGAAATAGTCATATTTTTTTTGTGATTAGCTCGAAAAAACCAAAAATAGTCAAAATACCACGAAAAAGTAACGAAAAAGACACAAAAATTTTATATAGCCACAGACTTATAGGCACGAAAAAATTGTGCTTTTTTCTGTCTATAACATAGTGACTAATTTTGTGTGTGTGCGTATATGGGTCTTTTCGTAATTTTTTCGTGGTTTTTCTGTGACCAATAAATTTCAATATACAGTTGTTTCACTAAAACAGATTTCTAAAAATAATAAGTAAACAAAGCAAAGTATTAAGTATTTTCCATTAATCTAAACATAATTTTAAAAATGACAGATATTTAGAATTAACTTTTATACAAAAAAACAATGATGAAAATGTTTTAATGGAAAATATTATAAAATTATCTACATATTTTTTTAATAGTAATTAAACATAAATAAAGTGAGGGATGAAAAGGAAAATCTCACCGAGTTTGTGGATTCCAGTTTGAGCACCAAAAGCATCATCCATATGAAGCGAAACCACGAGGATGGAAAGAAATAGCATTGATAAAACTATAGAAGATGGCATTCTGTTTCTAATCACTAATCACTGGATTTGACCTAATTAGTCGGCATGGGTCTGAATCTGATATAACTACCGAATCTGACCTAGTCAACTCTCTCTTATATTTACCTAATCACTGTGACTCACGTTTATGCATTTATATAGAATGGAGAGGTATTAGAGATGAGATTAGTATCATATGGTCGAAACTCGAGCCATAAATTAAAGACGAAGGTGGTCGAGATAAGAAAGGGAGAGATATGGACAACTTAGCTTTTCAAAAAAAAAAAACTTAGTTTGTCACTATGGAAGACGACATTCTGTAGTTTCTTTTTCGCTAGTTTCTTTTTCAATTTTTTTAAAACTAGCAAAATAAAGGAGTTGACACTTGACTTGGGAATTTATTACGTATATATAATCTATTTTTATTCTTGATTATTTTGAGTGAAAGAGGTCATTATACATAGTTGGAAAAAAAAAAGAGAGGTCATAATGACCAGATTACTAGTTTTATAGGATTTGATAATTCAAAATTTAGGAAACTAACAAGAGAACTTTTATATAACAATATATATATTTTTTTAATTTAGTTTAATTATACAAAATAACATTTGTTTTAAAAATTATCTTTCTAACTTGTATCACCAGATTTTAGTACAGAGAACACTGTTGACATGGTTCATCTGATGTGTATGACACTGTTTACCTTTGGTCGTGAACAATATGTAATTTGAGTGGTTACTTATATGATTACGACGATAACTTGTATTGTACCGCGATAAGTTTACATATGTAACATATTAACACAAACGTCTATCATGTTAAATTAATTATTATATTATACTAAATTTCAAAATATCAATTTAGATTTGTAAACTAATGTTTTGTTAATTATGAATATATAAATTTAACAAAAAAAATCATTGGAAGCTTGGGCTTATAATTACATTTTATATAGAATGATAGACATAGCAATAATGATAACAAGTTAATTTTGTTATGTACAATGATAACAATATTTGTAGATACCTGTAATGTGATAAGATATTACATATCCAAATATGAATTGCATTAACATTAGATAGTAAATATGATAATAATATTTATATTAACGTATATACGAAATATTCATTAATAATACGAGTTTAACAAGATTGTTGTAAAAGATAATGAATCGTGGTGTATTATTATGGTGGTCAATGGCCTTTTTATATAGTAGTTACATAAGGGTAGAAAAGGAAACATTCTTTTCCTACATGAATAAGGAAAACATCCATTAGCCGCCTATAGCCTAAACCGTCTTAAGGTATTGGGCCTTCACGCCTATGTCTTGATGGGCCGGTTATGGAGATCGAACCTCTATGATTTATAACACTCCCCCTTGATTGACATAACCGGATCGTGATGAATGGATCATAGTAATACGCTTGGGGATGCTGCCTCATTAAAACCTTACCAAGGAAAACCCAGTGGGACAAAACCTTAGTGAAGGAAAAAGAGTACAGCACGTATTACTCCCCCTTGTTTTAGGCATCACTGAAGGTCTCTTAGTCGGCGCATGCCGATCTGATACATGAGCTTCTTGAGCGTGGAGGTTGGAAGCGACTTGGTGAATAGGTCGGCTGAGTTGTCACAGGAACGTACTTGAAGCACTTTGATTTCTCCGGTCTTCTGTAGATCGTGAGTAAAGAAAAACTTCGGTAAGATGTGCTTCGTCCTGTCTCCTTTGATGTATCCATCCTTCAGTTGAGCAATGCATGCGGCATTGTCCTCGTAGAGTACGGTTGGCTCTTCCTTCTCATCGGTCATTCCACAGTCTCGCCTTATGTGCTGAGTCATCGATCTCAACCAAACACATTCGCGGCTAGCTTCATGAATCGCCAAAATCTCTGCGTGGTTTGATGAAGTGGCCGTGAGTGTCTGCTTCATGGATCTCCATGAAATTGCTGTTCCTCCATGAGTGAACACATATCCTGTCTGAGATCGTCCATTGTGTGGATCCGATAAGTAACCTGCATCAGCAAAACCAACCAAACCTTCATTGTTAAGGTTAGTGAAAAATAGACCCATATCTTTCGTTCCTTGTAGGTAACGAAGTATATGTTTAATCCCGTTCCAGTGCCTTTGGGTCGGACAAGAACTAAATCTTGATAGGAGGTTCACGGCAAAACAAATATCTGGTCTAGTATGACTAGCCAAGTATAACAACGCTCCTATGGCACTTAGATATGGCATTTCGGGACCAAGGACTTCTTCATCGTCCTTCTTTGGACCAAATGGATCACTGTCCAATCCGAGGCTTCTCACCACCATTGGGCTGGTCAATGGGTGGGCCTGGTCCATATTAAATCTCTTGAGTATCTTTTCTGTATATGCCATTTGATGCACAAGGATTCCATCATTAATATACTCAAGCTGTATTCCCAAACAGAACTTAGTCTTTCCTAAGTCTTTCATTTCAAACTCGGCCTTTAAATATTCAACTGTTTGGGCGATTTCTCCAGAGGTGCCGAGGATGTTCAAATCATCCACGTATACTGCTATAATCACAAATCCTTTGTTTGCAAACTTCTTTATAAAGATACACGGACTAATGGGATCATTCTTGTACCCGGACTTTACTAAGTATTCACTTAACCGGTTGTACCACATACGCCCACTTTGCTTTAGTCCGTATAAGGATTTGTTCAGCCTAATGCAGTGTTCTTCTCGAGAACTTTTCTTATCTTTGAGCTCAATACCCTCTGGCAATCTCATATAAATTTCATTATCCAGTGGACCATATAAATACGCGGTTACAACATCCATTAACCGTAAATCCAATTTTTCTCTTATAGCCAGGCTTATCAGGAATCGGAATGTCGTTGCATCCACCACAGGGGAGTATGTCTCCTCATAATCGATTCCTGGTCTTTGTGAGAATCCTTGTGCAACAAGCCGTGCTTTGTGCCTAACGATTTCGCCTAATTCGTTTCTCTTCCTCACAAAGACCCATTTATGTCCAACTGGTTTAATGTCATGAGGTGTCCGAATTATGGGACCAAAAACCTCTCTCTTCTTTAAAGAGTTTAACTCCACGTTTATAGCGTCTTTCCAGTTAATCCAATCTGGTCGCTGAGTGCACTCATATATTGACGTGGGTTCTAGATCCTCGTTCATTACTTCAAGTGCTACATTGCATGCAAATACATTATCAATGTCGACATCTTTTCTGTTCCATTGGATTCCAGACGAGACATAATTGATCGCGATCTCTGTATTATCAGGAACTTCAGGCCCTTGCTGCTTGGCGTCCCAAGCAACATTTTCTGGCACCTTAGGTTCATTTATGTCTGGAATATCCACTATCTCCTCGGTCTGAATCTCAGCACCTTTCTTTAATTTCCGAGGAGTCTTATCTTTGGAACCAATAGGTCTTCCACGTTTCAAACGTGGCCTAGACTCTGTAGCCACTTGCGGTCCATCCTGGACATCAATTCGTATAGGTGCATTCACGGCTGGTATATACGATTTAGTTACCCTCTTTGGGTCTGCAAAGGAATCTGGCAATTGTATAGCTAACTTTTGCAAATGTATTATCTTTTGGACTTCTAAGTCACTCTCTTTAGTTCGAGGATCTTGCCAATTTAAGGATGTTTGATTCCATGCAATTTCTTTCATCAGCCGGTTTTCTCCACCTAATGTTGGAAAAACGGATTCGTCAAAATGACAGTCCGCGTATCTGGCCTTAAATAAATCTCCGGTGGTTGGCTCAAGATACTTTATGATCGTGGGTGAATCATATCCAACATATATCCCCATCCTCCTTTGAGGTCCCATCTTAGTTCTCTGTGGTGGTGCAATAGGCACATAGACTGAACATCCAAATGTCTTTAGATGGGAGATGTCTGGCTCTTTTCCCGTTATTAATTGGGATGGGGAATACTTATGATCACTAGATGGCCTGATACGGATTAGTTCAGCAGCGTGTAAGACAGCATGTCCCCAAGCGGATACAGGGAGCTTTGACCTCATGAGTAATGGTCTAGCTATCAGCTGTATGCGTTTTATAAATGACTCGGCTAAGCCGTTCTGTGTATGTACATGTGCCACGGAGTATTCAACACTTACCCCCATGGACATACAAAAGTCATTAAACGCTTGGGAAGTAAATTCACCAGCATTATCCATTCTTATGGCCTTAGACACTTTTACTGGTGATGTCCTTACAATCAATTTTCCTTGTGAACATGAGGCACAAGTAAGATTCTTTTGGGATTACTCTCCTTTCTTTCAAGGCGTGCCTATTACTATTTGGCAATCAATTTTCCCATCATATTCGACCCGGGATGTCCCAGCCGGTCGTGCCATAGGTTAAACCTATCCGTAAACTCTTGGTTTGCGGTGGCATTGGCCTCAATCATATTGACCTTAGTACAATATATGCCGGTGGCTATAGCAGGTATAGTCTCTAGGACTTTCTTTTGGCCTTGGGCGATTTTAACTATCTGAGGAAAATCTCTGTTTCCTCCGCCCATTGTTTTCACATGAAGACCATTCATTCGAATGTCTTTGAAACTCAATAAGTTACGATTTGAGCTAGGTGAAAACAATGCACCTGAGATTTCTAGATGCGTGCATTTAGGCATTAAAATATTAGCCTGGCCGTAGCCTTCTATTAGACTGGCCTGTCCTGCTATAGCACTTATGTTTGCTCTTTTAAGTATAAGATTTATGAAAATATCTCTTATATCTTAAAAACATGTGGCTTGACCCACTATTCATACTTTATAAAACAAGAGTTATGTCTAATAAACCTTAAATTATCAATCAAGCAAATCCAATCAAATCCAAAGACATAAATCCAAAGCAAACATAAAAGCAACATGAAATTTAAAATTTCGGAGTCTCAACTTATGAACTGCCCTCACAGTCCGAGGCTTTCTCCTAATCATTTGTTTGAGGAGTTTCCATCTCACTGCATCTTTTCATCAGTTCATCAAATCTGCTGATGATTTCTTTGGTCCTCTGTCCCCTTCTAAGGTAATGAAATAGGTCATTATAGTTGGTGAAACTTTTAGCCTTAAGTGATAACAACAATTCCCTTGAATGGAATGTAGATATGGTCTTTTGTAAAAGATCCTCATCTGTTATCACCTCGCCACATAGCCTGAGGCCATGGACGATTTTCATTAGGACAGAGTTGTATTCATCCGCGGATTCAAAATCCCGGAAACTGAGATTCTCCCATCCTTTCAGGGAGTTTTGCCGCAGTACCATTGTATACCTTTCACCCAACTTTGTCCAAAGATCAAAAGGGTCCTCAACATCATGGTACTGATCTCTCAGTTCTTTAGTGAGATGGGAGCGCATAATTGTTATGGCTCTATGCCTTTGGCTTTCTATTTCATGATTGCCATTTGTGATGCATCCCGTAGTCCGCAGAGCATTTATAGTGTTAATTGCCCATTCTAGGATATTATCTCCGGAGAGACTTAGGACCGGGTAATCTGAGTTATTAACTTCAGACATCTGAAATTATGCATCAACCTTTTCTTAGGGCTTTTAATAAAATCAAGGCCTTAGAATGATGGCCGATTTATACATCCGATTTTAAACTTCGTGTAATCAAGTAATCATTCAAGTCAAGCAATTATAATTCATTCAAGTTTCCAATTTCAATCTTAACATGAAATTCTATGTGATAAAGGAAACAAGGAAATCCAAATTCTAAATAAGGCAATTCCTTATTTGCTTTTTTTTTTTAAGTGATCAAGCAAAAAGGAAACTTTCCAAATTCAATCCTAAAAAGGAAACTATGGTTTTTCGGTTTTGGATAATAAATCTAATGGTCCGAAAATTCTTCTTTCTTTCTATTCCTATTTTAATTAGGATTCCTAATTCAATTAGGGTTTGGCCAAAAACACGCAACACATAGAAAACGTTTTTGGGGTTTTCCTAATTGGAATAGGATTAGGGTTTATGCGGATTTAGACAAACAAACAATCAATCACATGAAACAAATTTTAGGGTTCATGTAAGTTTAATGTTCAATTCGGTTTTAGTAAATAATATGATCATGCGAATTCTAAACATTAAACAAGGAACTAAGAAAACATGCAAACAAGTTATTCAATCAATCCGAATTTTAAGGTTTCATATTTTCTTAGATTCAATTCGGTTTTAGGGTTTTCAAAGATCAAACAATTTTAAACAATCAATCAAGTTTAAACAATCAAACCGAATTTTAGGGTTTCATAAACATTAGGTCAGATTTCGGTTTTATGGTGTTCTAGGGTTTGGAAATTTGTTTATACCTTGATTCTCCTTTTGAGTTGAATGGAATGGACCGGGAGCTAATAGACCTCGGTAAACTCACGTTCGGATTGCTCGGCTACTCGTCGGATCAGCTACAAGGCGCGCGGCTACTCGGCGGATCAGCTACAAGGCGCGCGGCTACTCGGGTCAGCTACGCGAGACTCGCGGCTGAGGCTGTTCGTCGGATCGGCTACGCGGGAGAGGATCACGCGGATGGATCGCGATGATCTGCTGCAGGAGTTCGGGTCGAGCTGCTGCGAGCTGCGGGAAGATCACCGCGGCAACTAGGGTTTCTTCTCGGGTTGGAGAAGACGCGGCCAAGCGAGGAACGAGCGGCTGCGATTGGAAGCTCGGGATCGGATCGCGAAGCTTCGGGAGATCGGATCGAGCGGCTGAGGGTTTTCTCCGAGGTGGGAAAACACGCGGCTAGGTTTCTCCGGGTAAGGGAAAACACGCGCGGCCAACGGTGAGGATCGCGCGGCTAGCGAGATCAAACGGCTGCGGTTTTTCTTGCGGTGGTTAACGGCGGTTTAGGATTTTTAGTAGCTAGGGTTTATCAGAGCAACTCGTGCTGATAACGTGTTGTAAAAGATAATGAATCGTGGTGTATTATTATGGTGGTCAATGGCCTTTTTATATAGTAGTTACATAAGGGTAGAAAAGGAAACATTCTTTTCCTACATGAATAAGGAAAACATTCATTAGCCGCCTATAGCCTAAACCGTCTTAAGGTATTGGGCCTTCACGCCTATGTCTTGATGGGCCGGTTATGGAGATCGAACCTCTATGATTTATAACAAAGATAAATATTATAATAACAAGTTCCCGACGAAACCTAAATCTGAACAGCCAGTGCCTTTGTTGCCACCGTCGAAAAAACAGGGGAAAGAGTAGTTTGATCAATCTGTCTCGCGTGATAGTGTTTCGGCCGCTATCGTAATGGACATAAAACTCCAACGAAAAAATCGAAAAATATAGTTTCATTTTTTATCGAAAATAAAAAGGACAAAATGAGAGAGCAGAGATAAAAAGATCTTATTAATTAAAGACAAAACTAATTACTGACAATATTCTTATAGCTCATGAGCTTCTTCATTCCCTCTATAACAAACAGCTTGTAAATCCCTTCATGGCGTTGAAACTTGATATTTCTAAAGCATTTGACAAGGTTGAATGGTTGTTTCGGGATGTTGTTATGCAGAAAATGGGATTTAATGAGCTGTGGAGAAGCTGGATTATGAAGTGTATTTCTATAGTCACATATTCTGTTTTAATTAACTATTGTCCTACCAAGAAAATTGATTCTCAGCGCGGTATAAGAACAGGTGATCCTATTTCACCGTG
Organism: Alliaria petiolata; assembly: GCA_020283515.1. Classification (NCBI taxonomy): domain Eukaryota; kingdom Viridiplantae; phylum Streptophyta; class Magnoliopsida; order Brassicales; family Brassicaceae; genus Alliaria; species Alliaria petiolata. Next base: position 476,859,232 of record JAHZTW010000001.1, on the reverse strand, counting down.
CCTTTACGTAATTTGTACGGAAGGCCTATCAAGACTACTTAAAACTTTTGCAAAGACTAAAATGTTGCATGGATATAAAGCATCTCGAAGTGAACCAGCTATCTCTCATCTATTATCCGCTAATGATTCTTTGCTAGTTTGTAGAGATACATATGTCAAGAAACCCTCAGAGGTTGTAAAAGGATTCTTATTGATTTCAGAAGAAGGCAATGCCTGATATACACAAAGAGAGAATACAACTCTTAACCTAAATCATATACATATCGAACTAATATTTACGGTGGCCCAGTAGGGCCCAATACCCCCCTCCCCCCCCTCAAGGTGGAGTGTGGAGATTAAGAACACCCAGATTTTTGAAGAAATGCCTCGAATTCTTTCCGACCCAATGCTTTGGTCATGATGTCAGCCAATTGGGATTTCGTAGAAACGTGTTTCGTAGTGAGAATACCTCGGATAATCTCGTCCCTAATGAAATGACAATCAGAACCGATATGTTTGGTTCGTGCATGAAATACGGGATTGGCGGCTAGCTGAATGGCAGAGAGACTGTCGGAGTAAAGTGTGATAGCGGAAGAAATATCAATACCGAAACTGGGAAGTAAGTCTCGAAGCCAGAGTAACTCGCTAACAGTGTCTGCCATAGCCCGATATTCTGCTTCAGCGGAAGATCGAGATACTCTATCATGTTTCCGTGTTTTCCAAGACAAAGGAGACCCGCCTAGTTGAATGAACCAGCCGGTAAGAGAGCGGCGTGTCAAAGGACAAGCAGCCCAATCTGAATCACACCAAGCTGTAAGAGTCAAATCCGGAGCAGAGCTAAGAAGTAAACCTTGACCCGGATCCTGTTTCAAGTATCGAACAACGCGAAGAGCAGCTTCCCAATGTGCCGGTTTCGGGTTGGACATAAACTGAGAGAGAATGTGTATGACATATGACATTTCTGGGCGTGTCGTACCGAGATAGATTAATTTCCCAACTAAACGCCGATAACCAGAAGGATTAGACAATGGTTTACCTTCTGCTAGGGCAAGTTATGATTCTGTTCCAAGGGAAACGAAGCCGGCTTAACTCCCAAAAGACCTGCTTCAAAAATTATGTCAATAGCGTACTTCCGTTGACATAGATAAATTCCATGAGGGCTACGAGCTATTTCAATACCCAGAAAATACTTGAGAACTCCTAGATCTTTCATGTGGAAGCAAGAGCTCAAGTAAGCTTTAAACTCAGTAACGATGTCGATCGAACTGCCAGAGACAATTAAATCATCCACATAGACAAGTACTTGCAATCTGACTTCATCTTTTTCGAACTGAAACAGAGAGTAATCAGAGATGTTCTGCTCAAAACTGTAACCTTTCAATGCTGTAGCAAGTTTCTCGAACCAACAACGGGGAGCTTGTTTAAGACCATAGAGAGATTTTTGCAAACGACACACTTTATTCTTCTCTTTAGTACGGAAACCAGGTGGAAATTGAATGTATACCTCTTCGTCGAGATCCCCATGAAGAAACGCGTTGTGCACGTCCATTTGAAGGACCTCCCAATTTTTAGACGCACCAAGTTTAAGAAAAGTCCGAACCGTGACCATCTTTGTAGTCCTCTCCCTCAGTTTGATTGTTTCCAAGAACCACAAGCCGTGCTTTATATCGCTCAATCGTGCCATCGCTTTGAATTTGATACAATACACCCACTTGCAACCTAAGGCTTTCTTTCCCGGTGGAAGATCTACAACTGTCCAAGTATCATTGTCTTCAAGTGCTACAATTTCATCAGTCATTGCATCACACCAAACTTCAAACTCAACAGCGTCTTTGAAGTATTTCGGCTCATTGGCAGAAGTAATTGCCAAAATATAAGCTTGATGACTCGCAGAAAATTTTGAACTTGCCAAGTAGTTGTTCAACGGATACGGTGTTGCCGATGGAGAAGGCTCGTGCAAAAGTGTAGTGATGTAATCTGCGAGTTTAGTCGGAGGTTTCTTCTTACGCAAACCACGACCAAGTGCTTCTGTTACTGCTGTGTTCGAAATCAGAGGAGGAGAAACATAATGCGTAGGTTCTGCAGCAGCCGTACCGGTGGAAGTATCATGCAACGAGGCAGATTCTGGCCATTGTGTATGAGAGCTTTGCAAATCAGAGGAGAAAACCACTGTATCTAGAGTTGCAGATAAATCAGCAGAAGAAGAATGCATTGCAGGCTGCAGCGAAGAAACAGTTTCCAATTTTTCAGAGTTAGTTTGATTCAGCTGAGAATCATCACGGACCGGAGGCAACCCAGATTCAATTTGTAGTGTAGAATCTGTGAGGACTAGAGAAGAGTCGCTCTGCAGATCAGTGTGTGTGTCGAAAAATTCATCATCATCATCCAAAGATTGAAATGAGGTGACATTGCAGGCCATCAATAAATAATACATCACTGAGACAAAACGTTGATCCCAACTGCACTTTTCCTTGCTTTGTAGAGGTTGTAAAACGTCCATCAGAAAGTTTTATTAACATAGGTGCCATATCAGAAATCTCAGACAGAAATTCAATGCTTCCCGTCATATGATTGGAAGCTCCTGTGTCAATAATCCAAGATTCAAAAAAATACGTACCGGTAAGACGTTCAGAAGGTGCTGGTTTGCGTTCCTCGAGCATACGAACCAATGTTTTCCATTGAAACAAGTATTTTTTACAGTTGTTTGCAATTCCTCAATTGCTCATATCATTGCAATACTTGAGATATCAATCCATCTTGTGAGTTTGATGCAAAAGGAATACAAAGTTTGGTTTAAGCTAAGCTAAATTCGAAATTGAAGTGACAACCAACAATTAAAAGCAAAACACAACCTAAGAGAGACACTACAAGAACAATTATATGATTCTAAGCCTTAATTAACCCTAATCAAGCATTAAACAAGAGATTAACTACTAATCAAGATTTCAAATTAACTAAAAACGAAACTTAGGGATGGAATCATTGATTTGGGCAATCAAATGGACAACCTTGCAATCATTTAAGCAACTAATCAAGCTATCTCTATGTCTAGAACACTTAATAAAGACTAATCCATGATGTTTGGATCGTCGAACACTTAGCTCATCGATCCAAGTGGTCGATCCGAACACCTGGATGTTTGGATCGANATTCCTCAATTGCTCATATCATTGCAATACTTGAGATATCAATCCATCTTGTGAGTTTGATGCAAAAGGAATACAAAGTTTGGTTTAAGCTAAGCTAAATTCGAAATTGAAGTGACAACCAACAATTAAAAGCAAAACACAACCTAAGAGAGACACTACAAGAACAATTATATGATTCTAAGCCTTAATTAACCCTAATCAAGCATTAAACAAGAGATTAACTACTAATCAAGATTTCAAATTAACTAAAAACGAAACTTAGGGATGGAATCATTGATTTGGGCAATCAAATGGACAACCTTGCAATCATTTAAGCAACTAATCAAGCTATCTCTATGTCTAGAACACTTAATAAAGACTAATCCATGATGTTTGGATCGTCGAACACTTAGCTCATCGATCCAAGTGGTCGATCCGAACACCTGGATGTTTGGATCGAGGTAGCTCGTCGATCCGGTTACTCGATCGACCCCTGCTTTCTTGGCTTCTTCTTCTTGGCGTCTTGGTTCGGATCGACCTGTCTCGTCGATCCAACTGGTCGATCCGAACCCCTGGAAATATGGTTCGAGCTGCTCGTCGATCCGTGTCGTCGATCCCAACCCCTGGATGAGTGGTTCGAGCAGCTCGTCGATCCGTGTCGTCGATCCAGTGCGAGAAATGTTCTTCTTCATCTTCTTGGTGACTTCTTGCCCCTCCAAGTGCTATGCCATCCTTCTCCAACTCCATTTATGCCTCCATAGCATCCATATCACCTAATCAAGAGTCCAAATGCAACAAAATATGCAAAGACACTTAGAACTCTAAATGAACAAAATGCAATACAATGATGCTTAATTAGGTTCCTATATGATAAGAAACTTACACTAAATGGAGGGAAATATGATGCAAAATATAGACATATCAACTCCCCCAAACTTACCTTTTCCTTGTCCCCAAGCAAATGAAACAAAAGCTAAGGAGAGAGGTTTGAAGGTGGGAGTTCAATATCCAAGATAGTTAACAATAATAATCAACTCAACATCCTAGTTCTTAATTATAGAATGCATGTGAATACTTCCTACTCCAAAAGAGTTAGCCATGCCCATCTCAACATTCAAGTGCACTAAGAATTCAATCAAAACAAGTCTCCCTATCAAACCAACTCTTTAACATTCATTAAGTACGAAACCGTGAATCATGACATTGCAAGGCAAGTAAATTCATTTGGCTAAGGGACTGGGTTTTTTTTTTAAGTAAGGGTAACACTCAAAAAGATTGAACTCTATGCATAATGCTAAAGGTAAGAAACAAGTGATGCATACAAACATAGACTTTCATCTACCCGAAATGCTATCAATGATCCTAAACCCCTCTCATTTTTTGTTTTTTAGCTCACTCAACTCTCTAGAATCTACCATTTTTCCCAAGGCTCTTTGTGCCTTGCCAAACTCCTTGAATTTCAAACACACTTTTTCTTTTCACACCTCAAAGGGAGAACTTCTTCAACCTATTATTTTTGGTGAATGGAGTAGTCTTAACTTATAAACTTAGCTCATTTTCTTATCTCTAGGTAGCCTTCTTCATATTTTTCTTTTGAACTTAGCCTTTTTTGGCTCTTTTCTTTTCTTTATACCACCTAATATTTTTTTTTTATTTTTTTTTTCCTTGAGCTATTCCTTTTTTATCCACAAGTCTCTCCATTTCAAACCATGTTTCCCCTCATTTTCACCAATCCCCTTATTCAACATCTCTTTCCTTCTCAACTTTTCCAGCAAACAAAACCCCCAAATCCTAAGCCTAAAGCTAGCCCCAAAATGCGAGGCTAGAATCTACATGAAAGCCCATACTTTTCGTCCCAAACCTAACACTTTATGCTAAGTTCAATAGAAATAAAGGCCTCACAAGTGATCACACAAGAACAATTTGCTTCAAAGGAGGTTGGTTTATGGTAGGGGTGCTACTTGAGCTAGCAAAAGGGTGGCAAAGTGGATAAGAAAGATCAAGTATTTTGGATCCATGAATTTACTTTCAATGCAAGCATGATAATTAGATGTCAAAATTCGGTTTAAGTGAGTAGAGTTTGCTATCAAGACTATATTTCAACCAAAAACTAGTGACAAATGAGGTGGTCCAAGCATGGTTCTTCCTCACTTTCAAATTTATTCAGAAGCATCAAAGAACTACTAACTAGGGTGTTGAATTGATTACAAGAGTTAAAAATCTACAAGGATAGGCTCATAATTGCTCCCAATGCTTATGTAAACAACCTAAATGAGAAACTAGACTCAATCCTAAAATGTTAACAAGTGCAAATGCAACTACATGCTATTTTTTGAAATTTTCGAAATTTTTCTTATTTTTTTGGTTTTTCTATGCCATAGATGAAATGCATGAGACTCAAATATGCATGAAAAAGGAAAATAAGATCACAAAACACAAAATCAAATACACCATACTCCCCCAAACTTAAACTACACAGTCCCTTGTGTAATCCAAGCTTGGAGAAGATTTCAAAATGCAGAAAAATAAAAACTAGATGGTATTTACAATGGTAAGGAGTGGTACCTTGATCAAAAGTGANAAGATTTCAAAATGCAGAAAAATAAAAACTAGATGGTATTTACAATGGTAAGGAGTGGTACCTTGATCAAAAGTGAATGGAGGAGGAGGTGTAGGAGTCCATGGAGTATGATGGGTTGCTTGATTGAGGAGTGGGGGATCGCATGACTCTCTTCTCGTGCCTTCGGGTCTCATAGGAGGAGGGGTGTGGCTCATCATCATGGCTTGTTGCACTCGGGGTTCCTTGAAAGGAATGGCATCTTCCCGCCATGATGCTATCCCCCTCAGCATCTTCTTGTTGCCCTTCTTCATGCCTTGAGGAAGAGGTTCCTCCAACCTTAGCCTTGAGCTCCTTGATTTGCCCTTTCAAGCCCTTTACCGTCTTCACAAGCTTCCTAATGGTCTTGTCTTGCCATTTGTTCCATCTTTGGAGAAGCTTGATGTGTTCGTGAGCTTGTCTAGAAGGCTCTCCTTGGTTGGTTCCTTCATAAGGTACAAAGTTGTACCTATCGCTACCACAGACCGGAGGAGCTTGATAGGGCTCGTGGTATGTGTCCCATGGAGCCACCGGGAGGGTCTCTATGTCGCCTAGATGCTCGTCGGATGGAGTGAAGGCGGCGTTGGCCCTTTCCCTAAGGCTTGTGAGGTGAATGCAAGGGAGTCGAATTGTAGCCTCCTTGAGCCTTTCCACGTTGAAACTGTACCGGTAGCCACTTCCTTCCTTAACCAAAAACTGAGCCTTACGGAGATAGGCGGAGTCTAAGTACTGCTTCTCGGCCGAGGGCTGGCCCAAGTTGACGTCAACCTCCTCAAGAATAGGCGTGATCATGCCCCCCAATGGTGAGTTGGTGTGAGCGATCCTTCTTGGCCGTTGCTCGACCAGAGTTACTTGCCGCATGAGCCACCCAAATCTGCACCATACCATTTCCCGTAGCATCACCTCGCATTAGGGAGTTGTCATCAAAGAAACGGATGATGTTCTTGAGCCCAACATCAGCAGTTATAACCACGGTCTCCTTCTTAGCAAAGAAAGTGTGAGCTAGCACCTTGTGAGCATAGCGAATCGCGGGATGACGGATCAACGAGCTCTTAACTCTCCCGCTCTTGTAACTCCCATTACCAACCATCTTCGAAAGCATTTCCAACTCTAGCTTTCTAACATCCAAGCGTGACCCCGCGCTGGTCCCCTCATCAAAGCCAAGCTGTAGGATTTGTTGCGACCCCGGAATTGGATGAAATCGAAACCATCTCTTTCTTCATTAACCCCTCCCAAACTCGAGGTTGTCACCTTCAAAGTAGAGAGGAGTTGGCAAGTCTCCTCTTGGTAGCTTGGGTAAGCTTGGTTGAACCACCTTCCACACCCCAAATTTCTGAAAATGGCAGTCACATCTTCCAAGAGACCCAACTCATCTAGAAACTCATGATCCGGGTACTTGGTTCCCTTAAAAGGCAACTCCATAAGGGCATTGTACACGTCCGAGGTAGTTGGAGTTTCGGCCTCAGCCCTCTCAACTCTCCTTGCCTTAGCCTTCTCCTTACAAATTTCCCTTTTAGACAACTTCCTTATGACCGGGGGACTCTCCTCGAGATCTTCTTCAACCTCAGCCGGCCTCTTGCCTTGCTTCTTGCTAGCCTCACTCCTTGTTCTCCCCATATCACCTATAAAATCAAAAATCGTGGAGAAGAGTAAGTATATTGTGAATTAAAAAATTTTGAAAGCAACAAGCATGTAATCATAAGACTCCATGAAGATTCCAAGAATTAAAATTCCATGGCAATGAATTAATAGCAAGAATTGATCCCTTTTATCATCTCTTTTATCATCCAAAGAAATCAACAAGTAAATTTTCAAATTAGGCATCCTCTAAGTGTTAACAAGTTAAAATTCATGAGGATTCTATCCTAATTACTTATGCAACATGGGAAAACAAGGTTAAAGAAACCAATTTTGAAAATTTGAACATCAATTAGGCATAAACATGAATTTTCGCAACCCTTTAAAATCCTATAGAAAAATGTTCAAAAATCAAAATTTTCCCATGTAATTCCTTGAAAAACTTCAACAATCATCACACATAACAATATTCAACTATACCAACTCAATCAATCCATTCAAAGCCTTTCTATCAACCCTAATTTCCAATTCATTCTCAAGGAGGACTCAAAGATTAAGAGAGTGGATGAGAAGACAAACCTTGGTTCCACGCAAAGGTATGGCCGAAATCAACTAAGAAATCAAGTGTGACACACAATTTCGGAAATATAGCACTTGGAATCAATAAATTTGATGAAGAATTGAGAGAGAAAAGGGGAAAACAAGTTCTTATCCTTGGTGAATGATTATAACACGTGAATGAGTAAGAGATATGGGGAAGAAGAAGTTTTTAATCCCCTAAAATCGGTTCAATATAAGTGAGGGGTCAACATTAAACCGGTAAAAGGAAGGAAGAAAAGTCAAGCAAACCTGTTTTTGGGTTTGGATCGACGTGCTGGTCGATCCATTACGTCGATCCGAACCCCTGGAAAAGTGGTTCGACGTAGCTCGTCGATCCAACACGTCGAACTGAACCTCTGGCGAAGTGGCTCGAGGTAGCTCGTCGATCCATCTGCTCGAACTGAACTCTTGGAAAACTGGATCGAGGTAGCTCGTCGAACCATTTCGTCGATCCAGTTCTAAAATTTTCTTCACGTCCGAGTTGAAGGCATGGATCAACTAGGCACGTCGATCCATTTGCTCAAACTGAACCCCTGGACGTCTGGATCGACCACCTACGTCGATCCGGTACGTCGATCCATCTTTAAACATTTCTTCCCCACCTTTTCTTCAAGTCAAAGTCCTCCATACTCAACCTAATACTTTCAAAAACTTAAAGAAACATGATTATAGAACTAAATCAAGAATATATACAAGGATAACCATGGAAATGCCTCCCAAGAGCGCTTGTTTAACGTCATTAGCTTGACTTTTCAAACCTTTTTAGGCAAGAGGGGAGTCTTGAAGAAGACATGAGCTTGCTTCTTCCTTAGGCTCATTCACTAAGTATGGCTTGACCCTATGACCATTGACTATGAAACTCTCCCCATTCTTCCCAATCAAAGTGATGGCTCCATAAGGCAATACTTCTTGAATCTCAAAAGGGCCACCCCACCTTGACTTGAGCTTACCCGGGAACAATTTCTGTCACCAACACTCAGCTCCTTCTTCACAATCCTCTTGTCATGGAAAGCCTTGGTCCTCTCCTTGTAGATCCTTGCACTTTCATAAGACTCAAGTCTAATCTCCTCAAGCTCTTGGAGTTGAATCAATCTCTTCTCTTGTGCTGTTTTTATATTGTACTTGAGAAGCTTCACAGCCCACAAAGCCTTGTGTTCAATCTCCACTGGTAGATGGCAAGCCTTCCCATACACAAGGTTGAAAGGAGACTTTCTAATTGGTGTTTTGAAAGCTGTCCTATAAGCCCACAAAGCATCATCAAGCTTGATTGCCCAATCCTTTCTTGTTATACCCACAATTTTCTCTAGAATAGCCTTGATCTCACGGTTTGAGACTTCCACTTGACCACTAGTTTGAGGATGGTAAGGAGTGGCTACCTTATGCTTGACACCATGCTTGCTCAACAACCCTTCAAAGACCTTGTTGATGAAATGGCTTCCCCCATTGATAGACTCATAATTTAGCATATTTTAGCACTCATTTAGGATAGATTTTGCATACATATTGCATTCATATTTAGATTAATTGTATCTTTTGTTCCATTTTAGGTTTTAGGACATGTTGCATTAGCATTTGCAGATTTCTTGCATATATGCATCATTTTCAGGTATTATGGTGTACATGAAGCTTTGGTGGATGATGAGCATGGAGAAGAAGGTGCAAGAAAGGCTTAGGAGTTGCTGGGAATCAAGTGCAAGCTCGGCCAAAAGAAGTGAGGCTGAGATCGAGCAGGAGATCGACCATCCAAGTCGTTCCATCCGTTGATCGAGCAGAAGATCGACCAGGCGTTGTCGATTCACCCGACGATCGAGCCGAGGATCGAGCCAACCAGTCGATCCAACCTTTGATCGAGCAGCAGATCGACCAAGCCGTCCGATCAACCTTGGATCGAGTCGAAGATCGACCAAGCCACTCGATCCAACAATCAGATCGAGCTAAAGATCGACAAGGCCACTCGATCTCTAGTTCAAAATCCTCCTTCCTTCTCCTTTGGTTTTCAAACTTTTGCCAACTCATGTTTTTTGGCTTTTAGTGAGGGGACCAATATTTTTGAACCTATATAAACTCTTTTACCTAATTTTCTAAGGTAGGCACGTTTTTAGGGATTGTCTCTCCCAAAATTTTAGATCTACTTTCTTTTTCTCTCCATAGTTGTACTTTTAAGCTTTTCTTCATGGAAAACTTTGATTATAAAATTTTAGAACTTTTCTCAAAGATTTAATCTTTCTTTCTTGGTATCTCAATCATGTTTAACTCCTCTTATCTCATGATTAAGAGGGGTTCGAAAATGATATTAGAGTAGTTCTTTAGGATTTATGGATGAGGTGATTAGGAAGGTTTTAAAAAGTTAGATCTTGGTATTTTCTTGTTCTTAACTTCATCCTTTCTTGGTTTGGAGTATCAAATGCTTAAAGACCTTGAGAGAGGCTTTATGATCCAAGAGATTTCCTTTTTCTCATAAGAACTTGGGAAATCTCTTATGCTCAAACCAAGAGACTAGTATGCCTTAATGACCATGAGAGTGGCAAATAAGGGCTAGTTAGGCCATGTTAAGATCCGTGCTTCAGCTCCATCAACCATTCTTTTCCACCAAAAACCATGGGTTTGGAGAGAATGAATGATGAGAGGAACTTATCTTATCCACAAACCATGGAAAGATTGCTTCTTAGGCCTAAGGATAGCTCATTTATAAATGTGTAGATTTACTTTTAGTAAACCAAGATCGAATCTTTAACTTCCCTAAGCATGAATATTCAAAAGCTTTCATCTTTAGATTTAAAGTTTGTTCCTTTCATTTCCTAGAAATAGCCTTATTTTCCTGTTTTAAGATTTTGAATTTTTAAAATCAGTATTTTTGTCTTTTAAATTCGTAAAAGTTGTTTTCTAGTTAGTTAACATCCCATTACGGATTTTAAAATAGTTTTCATAATCAATTAGTAGTTGCAATTAGTTTTTAACGATTTATTTCCTCCATTTTACTCGAATTTTGACCTAGCTTTACTTTGCTCTTGTATTCTTAGTATCTTTCACACCTAGGCTGGATTGACACCTAAAGTACTATAACAACACTGAGAGGCTTTAGGATTGATATTTAGAACTGTAAAAAGTCCTTACATCAATTGGCGCCGTTGCCAACTTAGGTTTTGTTGAAATTACTAGGATTTGGAGCTTAGTATAGACTAGGTTTTTATTTTTCATTTTGGTTACTAACTCTCTTCCAAGTGTTTGTTCTTTTTGAAAGGTACAATCACAAGGCAGACAGTATGGATTCGGATATAGCATCAATGTTTGAGGCTCTATTAGCGAATCAAGAGAGAATGATGGCTTGGAACCCCACAAGCCACCACGGTTTTGAATAGTCATCCACTTATCAAAGAGGACTTATGGATGAAAGCTATGCTCAAGGGAACCAATATGGATATGGTGAGGGATACCAATCTTGGGACATGGAGTATGAGCAAGGAGCAGCCTATTCTTCCCACATCTCTAATGAGGAATAAAATCTCAACATGATGAAGTTGATTTTAGAAGGGCAAAAAGAGCTTAATGAGAGAATGGACATGCTTAACTCCACACTAGACTCTCATGATCCAAGTCCAAGAGTTGCTGCAACACCACATGTGGAGTCCATCAACACCGAAATCACACACGGGAATGAGGAACAAAAGGATGAAGCTCAAACCAATGATGAACTCCAACAAGAAGCTGACGAAACAGAACTTGCAGCTCTTCTTGGATACATTGTTGATGAAAATCTTGAGCAAAGATTTGAAGACCCTTGTGAAGAAAATTCGGTTGTTGAATGCTTAAAGGATGCTAGTGAGAACTCATTTGTTGAGAAAGAGCTCTCCACCAAGGCAGAAACACATGTGCAACTAATTCCCAAGAAGGAGACAAAGGAGAGTCCCATTGAAGTAGCCTCCAAGGAGGGTGAAGAAGAAGAATCTCCAATGGAACAACCCTTTGCCACTTACCTCGGTTTAACTCTCACTTATGAAGAGAGCATTGAGGATCCATGGAAGTTACCCTTTGAGTAGATAAGGATGCACACATTTAGGGGATGGTTCTATGATGAGTATGAACTTGGTGATACAAGCCTCAAACATGTCTAGCTAGAGACACTAAACCAAGCGCACTTGGGAGGCACTCCCATGACTATCCTTCTCTTTATGCTTTTAATTTTTAAGTACTAATTTATGCTTTTTAGTGTGTGTGAGCAGGACCAAGGGAGATGGAGATTCAAAAGGACGTTCTTGGAGGCTTTCAAAAGGCAAAGGAAAATGCAGCAGCCTGAAGATCGATGGCTAGATCGACCTTCTACGGTCGATTCAAGCAAGATCGAGGGCTGGATCGAGTGGTTCAATCGATCTCCAGCACCAAACGGTGGTTGGATTGATCCATGCCACTCGATCACTTGCCAAGAACGATGCAAGGATTGATCCAGCTGCTCGATCTCAGTCAGAACCACATCACAGCCCAAGGTACACCATTCCAAAACCTTGTATATATCATGCATTTTTGGATTTTTGAATTTTATTTCTTGTTGATGGTCTCTTTTGAACTTTTATTACACAAGAGACTGTGTAATTTAAGTTTGGGGGAGAGGTTGAGAGATTTAATTTTGTGTTTTGTGTTCTTATTTTCCCTTTATCATATTTGAGTTTTCATGCATAATCATTTGCATAGAAAAATCAGAAATGTTTTCAAAATTTTCAAAAAAATTCATGTAGCTTGCATTTGCATTGGTGAATATTTTAGGATTGAGTCTAGATGCTATCATATAGGTTGCTTGCATTCGCGTGCATAAGGGGCAATTTTCCTTGTAAAGTGTTTTAAGCTCATGATTTGGTTCAAGGCCCTAGTTAGTAGTTCTTTGATGCTTGTGCAAACTTGAAGTTAAAATCTAACCATACTTGGATCATTTGTTTTGATTTTCTTGGCTTAAATTTGAAACAAGCATGAATTGAATCATTTTCCTATAAATTTGAACCTTAACATGGACTTTTAATTATCATACTTGTGCATTTGAAAAAGAATACATGGATTACATATATATATTTAGGCTTTCTTATTCCCTTCACCACTCTCTTGTAAGCCTAAATAGAACACCACGCCTTTACCCTAGCCTTATTTCAAGCCAAAATTCTTGTGTGATTGCAAATTGTGAGGCCTTATTTTTTATTGAACTTAGCATAAAGTGTTAGGTTTTTGGCGACATGCTTAAGCTCTCATATTGATGCTAGCTTTGCATATTGAAGCTAGTTTTAGGCTTGATTTTGGGTGGGGATTCACGGGTGTTGAAAATGCTTACTTGTTTCGGGTTTAAAAAAAAGTTGGTGTTTGGAATTTGAATAAAAAGGATACATAGTTTTAAGTGGTTGACATTGAATTGATTTTGATAAAAGCTCAAATTGAAAAGAAAAGGAGATAGCTCTCAAAAAGAAAAAAATATATACATGAGAAAAGAGCCAAAAGGCCAAGTGCATAAAAGAAAAAAATATATATGTATGAAGGAGAGAGCTATCAAAAGAAAAGAAACGAGCTAATTGTATATGTGTATGGTCATACCACTAGCTATAATAAAAAGTTGAAGAAGTTTCCCTAAGGTGAATATGATTAATGAAATTATTTTGGGTTTATGCTTGGCGTGTATAGCCTTGTTGATTTGGGGTATCTCTAGAGGGTGAGTGAGATAAAAAATGAATGAGAAGGGAATTAGGATCATTGTTAGTGTATATGGGTAGATGAGAGTCTAGTCATGTATGCATACATTGCATTTTACCTTTAGCATTATGTGAAAGTTCAATCTTCTTTGAGATAAACCATTGCTTGGAGTACCCACTTGAATGAGATCATTTTTATCTCATAACCTTGTCCCTTAGCCAAATGTATTCGGTTTTAAATGCATAAGTGTGATTCACGGTTTCAGCTTTAATGAATGTTAAAGGTTAGGATTCTTGGATTGTTTGGAATAGACAAGTCATGATTTGAAATTCAATATGAGATGAGTATGGCAAAGTCCTTTCAAGTAGAGTTTGTATATTGCATCCTAGAATTAAGAACAAGGACCATTGAGTTGATTCATTTGAAAAACACTTTATGATTTGAACCCCCATTTTCAAACTTCTTCTCCTAGTTTGTCTTTCTTTGCTTGAGGACAAGCAAAAAGGCAAGTTTGGGGGAGTTGATAGACTCATAATTTAGCATATTTTAGCACTCATTTAGGATAGATTTTGCATATATATTGCATTCATATTTAGATTAATTGTATCTTTTATTCCATTTTAGGTTTTAGGACATGTTGCATTAGCATTTGCAGATTTCTTACATATATGCATCATTTTCAGGTATTATGGTGTACATGAAGCTTTGGTGGATCATGAGCATGGAGAAGAAGGTGCAAGAAAGGCTTAGGAGTTGCTGGGAATCAAGTGCAAGCTCGGCCAAAAGAAGTGAGGCTGAGATCGAGCAGGAGATCGACCATCCAAGTCGTTCCNCCACAGGTGAATCTAAGGAATTCCGCAGCCTTAGTGTGACCTCTACACTCCATAGTTACTTGGATTCATTCGTTTTACTTCCCCCACAAATCATTCCATCATTCCGCAAATCCATTTCATCTCTACTTACTTCTGAAGTGCCGATTTTGGAGGAAAGATCATATTATGTGGTATCAGAGCCACTTTAGAAGCTAAGTATTCATATATCTCTTCTTTTTATGTTTTTTTATCATCCTGTTCTTGCAGATCTGTGTGTTTGACGATTTTTGTGTTTGAATTTTTAAGACTCTTGGACTTCTTGCGTCGCACGGATCCGCGATCTCTTAGTTATTTGCTATCATTTCGTGTTTAAATCATGATGTCTTCATTGTTTTGAATCGATTTAAGTGTTCTAGAGACTGTGATTGTTAGTTCTGTGGTTTATGACTGTTGGTATATTTTTTTTTTTGCTATTCGATCTGAAGCAATCTCTAGTTGGTCTCTTCGTGTTCTTGATAGATTCATTGAAATCGGTTTTCTCTGTTGAAGAAATCACTAAAAGGATTGTTAGTTTTTGTTTCCTGACCACTGATCTTTCATTAAGATACAATCTGAGTTGTTGCTTGTGTCTCTGTAAATTCCAGAAATTCGATTCATATCATTTGTGTTGCAGATTGTTTATTTGCGTTTTGGATTGTGTTTACTTGTTGTTAATTGCTAAATCGGTCATATCTGTTGTCATTTGCGTTTCCATTTCACTGTTTGGTGACAAGAATTGTGTCTTGAAATTTTATGAATTTTATTGATTGTGTTTCTGTGTTTCTATAATCTGATAACTTGCAATTTTGCTTGAAGAACTTGTAACTGCGTTTCATTCACTTGTTTCAGGTTCTATGTCGAATCCAGAGGAGGATGGTGAGAATAGTAACTCCAGAGTTGACAAACTCTTCATGGAGGCTATGATGGCAAAGCTGCAGAAAATGGATGACAGAATAGCTGCCTTTGAAGAGAAGGAAAGAACCAGAACTAATGATAGACAGAATCTGAGACAGAATGACAGGTTCTCTGATGCAGCAACCGATCAATACTACCAAAGAAAGAGTGATGCATCTCAGGAAAGCAGAAGAAGGAACAGACACCATAAAACTCAAGAGGAATTGCTAAGTGAAAATCTCAAGGGTCTGAAGATTAGCATTCCCCCATTTCATGGCAGAACCGATCCAGATGCTTATATGGAATGGGAAAAGAAGATTGAATTGGTTTTCAATGTCCAACAGTATACTGAGCTAAACAGAGTCAAGATTGCTGCAACTGAGTTTCATGACTATGCCCTAAGCTGGTGGGATCAACTTGTCACGACCAGGAGAAGAAATCAAGAGCTACCTGTGGAAACTTGGTCTGAAAAGAAGGTGTTACACGATCCAGAGACGTCAGCTGTTTCAAATGCCATGGTAAAGGACATTATGCAAATGAATGTTCTAATAAGCGTGTAATGATCCTCTTGGAAAGTGGAGAGTTTGAATCGGCTGAAGAGTATCCAGAAGCTTCTAGTGAGGATGAGCAAGAGATTTTACCTGTTAAAGGAGATTTGTTGGTGGCCAGAAGAACTCTAAGTGTTCAGAACAAAACTCAAGAGCAAGAACAAAGAGAAAATCTATTCCACACAAGATGTAATGTCCAGGGAAAGATCTGTAGCATGATCATCGATGGAGGAAGCTGTACTAACGTTGCTAGTGATACCATGGTTAAGAAACTGGGCTTAAGGACTACAAAACATCCAGCACCATATAAGCTTCAATGGCTTAATGACAGTGGCGAGATGAATGTCAGCAAACAAGTCTTAGTTCCTCTAAGCATTGGTAAGTATGAGGATGACATTCTCTGTGATGTTTTGCCTATGGAAGCCAGTCATATACTCCTAGGACGTCCTTGGCAATCAGACAGAAGGGTTATACATGATGGTTTCTCAAATCGCCATACATTTGAGTATAAGGGTAAGAAGACTACACTGATTCCTATGACTCCACAAGAGGTTTATCTCGATCAAAAGAAGGATCAGAAGAAGGAATCCTCTCAGTCTAAGCGCCCAAACTTCGTTGCCAAATCCAGTGAAGTTAAACAAGCTTATTTATCTAATTATTCTATGCTTCTATTTGTTTATAAAGAGTCATTGCTTAACATGTCTAATCTGACACCGGTGTTACCGAGTGAAATGACTAATCTTTTGCAGGAATATAGTGATGTTTTCCCTGAAGAAACTCCACAAGGTCTACCGCCGATCAGAGGAATAGAACATCAGATTGATTTTGTTCCTGGATCATCTCTTCCGAACCGGCCAGCATATAGAACTAATCCTTTGGAAACTAAAGAACTTCAGAAACAGATCAGTGAACTAATGGAGAAGGGTCATATCCCTGAAAGTATGAGTCCCTGTGCGGTGCCAGTCTTACTTGTACCAAAGAAAGATGGAAGCTGGCGAATGTGTGTTGATTGTCGAGCAATCAACAATATTACAGTGAAGTATCGCCACCCTATTCCTAGATTAGATGATATGCTTGATGAATTGCATGGTTCTAGCATATTTTCTAAGATTGATCTTAAAAGTGGATATCACCAGATTATGATGAAAGAGGGTGATGAGTGGAAAACAGCCTTTAAGACTAAGCATGGGTTATATGAGTGGTTAGTTATGCCGTTTGGATTGACTAATGCTCCTAGTACTTTTATGCGCTTAATGAATCATGTGCTTAGAGCTTACATAGGCTTGTTTGTTGTTGTTTACTTCGATGATATCCTTATTTACAGCAGGAGTCTAGATGAGCATACTGAGCATGTTAGAAAAGTGTTGGAAGCACTTAGGAAAGAAGCTCTGTTTGCTAACTATAAGAAATGTACTTTTTGCACAGATAATGTGGTTTTTCTAGGCTTTGTTGTGAGTGCAGATGGAGTCAAAGTAGATGCAGAAAAGGTGAAAGCTATCAAGGAATGGCCAAGTCNGCTTAGAGATAGCACTAAAAAGTGTAAAAAAATATGTTTTCAAAACCCAAGTTCGAATTTTCAACCTCCCTAAGAATGAATCCCAACCTTGAATCTGTTTTTAATATTTGAAAACTAAAAATCATTTTCTCCCTGTTCAAAGTTAATTGTTTTCTCTAAAAATCTTTAAATTAACTTAATTATGCAATAGAGTTTTAATAAATTTGTAAAATCGTGTTTGAGCTATTTTTAATATTTTAGAAATTTTCTAGAGTCTTGCTTTATGTCTGGCATTGATTTGGTAACCGTTTGATTTTTAGAAGTAGTTTTCGAAAATCTTGCCACTTAGCATATATTTGTCTAGATAATCCGGTTTTAAGTTTTGATTTTGTAAAATTAGTAGATCGGTTGTTTTATTGTTTAGGAGTCATCTAGAAGTAGTATAACCCTTCTGTGGGATTTGTAAAATTGTTTTCGTGTCTGTTTAAATACCGCAAGCATTGTTTTTAGAATTCTTACCCAATTAAACCGAATTTTGCTTAGCTTCATAAATTTCTTGTATTCCTAGTATCTTTCACCCCAAGGTTGGATTGACATCCTGAAGTATTACAATGACTTGACTATGCTTTAGGTTTGATAATCTCTGAGAAAAAGCTAGTTACCAAATGGCGCCGTTGCCAAACTTGGGTCTTAAGTGAAAGTATTAGGATTTGGAGATTAGTGGAGTCTAAGTTTTTTTTTTCTATTTGGTTACTAATTTTGGTGCTATTGTGCTTGTGTTTTCAAGTACATGAACCTGAGGTCTAGAGGTGACAACAACCTGCTCACGCCACTAGACAACATCCAACAACTAGGAAGCGCAAGGCATAGGAGGGAACAACTGCTACTCGAAATCGACGAGTACCATCAAGAAGTGATGGCTGACCAAGACCAAGTGGAGGACCCGCCTCAACATGCTGCACCTGGCAGAGGCATTGGAAACCCTCACCACCTCCAAAGAGCACCACGAATCATTGGTGCGGGTGATGCACCGAACACCCACACAAACCGCTTTGGCATCACGCCACCACCGGTGCAGAACAACAACTTCGAGATCAAGCCTAGATTTATCTCTATGGTCCAGAACAGCAAGTTTCATGGCCTGGCTATGGAAAACCCCCTGGAGCACTTGGACAACTTTGAACAAGTGTGTGGAATGATCAAGATAAATGACATCTCGGAGGATAGCTTCAAGCTACGGCTGTTCCCATTTTCTCTTGGGGACAAAGCCAGACATTGGGAGAAGACCCTACCACAAGGCACAATCACGTCCTGGGTTGAATGCAAGAAGGCCTTTCTGTCAAAGTTCATCTCAAGCACAAGAATGGATAGGCTAAGAAGTGAGATAAACGGCTTCACGCAAAGGAACAATGAAACCATTAGTGAAGCAATGGAGCGCTTCAAAGACTATACCATTCAGTGTCCTCACCATGGCTTCACTGAGGAGGCACTCTTGAGCACAATATACCGTGGAGCCTTGCCAAAAATCCGCATGCTACTTGACATGGCAAGCAAAGGAAACTTCCTTGGTCAAGATGTGCAAGATGGCATGGAGCTGATAGAAAACTTGGCCTTGAGTGACAGTAATTATTCTGAGCACTATGACCGTGCACCAAGAGGTCATGAACTGGAGGCACACAAGAAGGAGATAAAGTCACTCCATGAGAAGATTGACAAGCTGATGCTTGCTGGCCAAAAACATGTGCACTTTGTTGGTGAAGGTGCGGATTTTATACAAGAGGACCAGTATCAAGAGGCGCATTGGGTTGGTGGCCAAGACTATCCTAAGCCACAAGGATATGCTCCAAGGTATCAAGGCAACAACAACAACAACAACAACTTGTCTTATAGAAGCACAAACGTGGAGAATCCAAAGGACCAAGTGTACCCTCCACAACAAGCAAATCAAGGCAAACCGTTTGTACCATACAACAAAGGTGGATTCCAACAAAACGGTGGGTATCAAGGGAAAAGACAGGCACCCTACCAAGGACACCAACAGCAGCAAGGGAAAAAATCGTACCCTCCTGATTTCATGCCTCAGCAGCAACAAAATCCAGCGCCAACTCTAGATTCGCTACAAGCAATGCTCCAACAACTTATACAAGGCCAAGCGTCCGGTGATCAGAAATATGTTGATATGAACAAACGCATGGACTCCTCCTTTCATGAAGTCTCTACCCAGCTCACCAACATGAACAACAAAATTCGTCAGCTGGAGAAAGGAAAAGCTAGCACAAGCGGCCATGCTACTCTACCCGGCCAATGTGAGACCAATCCAAAAGAGTATTGTCAAGCTATCCAAGACCTTGACGAGATTACCACCACTCTTGATGACATGGAAACATCATGGCATGAGCCTGACCATGAGGCATACATCTACTCAGATGATAATTATAGTCTCAATGAGGTCATTGAGAACCTAAGTGGGGAGGCGGTTTTTATAAAGATCAACCATGTTGAAGCTAAAAACATCTTGAAGAAACCAGCTGAGGACGTTTTGATAATGCAAGAACCGTGTGATGAGGAGCAAGAGCAGATCCAGGAGCCTACAAGAGAGCACATTGCAGCAATTGATGAGCTCAAAACCTTGACCAAGCACAAAAATCCGGGAAAATTCTCAATTGTGTGCAACCTAGGCAATGAAGAAGTACAAGACGCTATGTGTGATTCAGGTTCCACAGTGAGTGTGATGGCACTTGACATGGTCAAGAGACTTGGAATAAGGAGTATGGATTGGCATCCTACTAAGATCACATTTGGAGATGGGTCTACAAAGAAACCTCTTGGTTTAATCAAAAACTATCCGGTGAAAGTGGGGAATTGCTTGGTACCAACTGATTTTGTGGTCATGGATATAGACAAGTCCAAGCACCTTCCTATGCTCGTAGGCACACCATTCCTCAGCACTGTTGGTGCAGAAATTGATTTTGCCAAGGAAGATGTCATCCTAAAGAATGTGAATCACTTGGTTTCATACAAAATCACACCTCCTTTAGCAAAGTTTTGTGGAATGATGGAAGCTGAGGAAGACACTTTTGATCAAGAGGAACGTGTCTGTAAACAGATTAGAGAGGAAACTGACTTGAAAAGGCGTTTGGAAGCCCAAGCTTTGAGAAACAAGCAACTAGCAAAGAGCTTGCAAGACAAGTATGCGGCCAAGGCTAAAAAACGTTGTGTCTCCGGTACAAGCAAGGATAAGGCCGAGCATAGGCTTGGATCTACTACTGAAGAAGAGCCTGCTGGTGAGTCAGTGCTGATGCTGTTTGGCCGTGAAGAAGAAGTAACCAACAAGAAGGAACCACCTAAAGAGAAAGGCAAGAAAAAGGGGCCTTTGGTGAGATTGCTTGAGAAAGCTAAGGATGAGATTGGTACTGGACGTGCTGGGCCAAAAATCTCTCTGAGTTTACATCCATTGGAACTCAAGGATTGCTCCATTGAGTACAAAGTCAAGAGCAAAGGACGCTCAACACCATTCTCAAAGGCAAGGTTCATTCTTCCACCAGGTATAGAAAAGGATGAAGCAAGGGTGAAAGCGATGCTGTTCACTGTCTACACCATAGACATGCCACGAAGTTCACACTCAGACACATCTCCAGCAACTCACTTCACCCTTAAGCCAGCCTAAAAAGATTTGTAAGGAAAGTCAAGCTAAGAGACTTTAAACAAAGCGCGCTTGGGAGGCAATCCCATGACTATCATTGTATATATTTTTGTATCAAATTTATGCTTTCTCTTTTGAGTGTTTGTGATCAGGAACAAGTGAATGAGAACCAAGAACAGAGCCTACAAGGCCTAAGCACACCAAACTCCAAGGTACCGAAAACTCCAACCTTTGTACATAACATGCATTTTTAATTTTTGCTTTGTAAATTTCTTTCTCCTCTTGAATTTGATTGACACCGAGACGTTGTCATTCAAGTTTGGGGGAGAGTGTGTGTTTTGATATATTTTTATTTGGATCTTATTTTGCTTTCACATCCTTGAGTCTTCATGAATAAAAAACATTTTTCATAAAAAAAAAAAAACAAAAATCAGAAAAAATCATAAAAATTTCAAAACAAAATACATATAGCTTGCATTTGCATTGTCAAATATTGTAGGATTGAGTCTAGATTTTTATTCATTTATTTTGCATCATTCATATGCATAGGGGGCAATGATTTAAAATTCATGTGAAAAGTGTTTTAAGCTCACGTATTGGTTCAAAGCCCTAGTTAGTAATTCTTTGATGCTTTGCACAAGCTTTGAAATTAAGTTCTAACCATCCTTGGATCATCTGACTTGATTTTCGGTGCTTAAAGTTGAAACAAGCATGAATTGAAACTTTCCTAAAAATCGGAACCATAACATGAATATCTAATTATCATACTTGTGCATTTGGAAAAGAATACATGGATTACAAAAAAATATTTAGGCTTTCTTATTCACTTCACCACTCTCTTGTAAGCCTAAATAGAATACCACACCTTGACCCTTGCCTTATTTCAAGCCAAAATTCGTGTGTGTTTACAAATTGTGAGGCCTTATTTTCTGTTTGAACTTGGCATAAAGTGTTAGGTTTAGGACGACATGTTTAGGCTCTCATAATGATGATGGCTTTGCATATTAAAGCTAGTTTTAGGCTTGAATTTGGATTGGGAGTTCACGGGTTTGAAAGAAAAAGTGCTAAGGAAATGAGAAAAAGGGATAAAAAGTTCTAAGTGGTTGGTCTTGATTTATATTATGAAAAAACACAAGTTAAAAGAAAAGAAAAAGAGCCCTAGAGAACAAATGCATAAAAGAAAAGTTTTTAGAATGGGACTATCTAAAGAAAGAAAAGAGCTAATATTTGTGAACTTACCACTAGCTATAAGCAAGGTAGAAGAAGTTTCCCTAAAAGAGAATGTGATTGATGGAGTTCTTGTGGGATTATGCTTGGCGTGTCTAGCCTTGTTGACTTGGGTAGTCTCTAGAGGGTGAGTGAGCTTGGAAAAGAAAAAAAAAATGAATGAGAAAGGGATTAGGATCATTGTTAGTATACTTGGGTAGATGTGAGTCTAGTCATGTTTACATGCATTGCCTTTTACCTTTAGCATTATGCATAAGTTCAAACCTTTTTGAGAGAAACCAAAGCTTGGAGTACCCATTTGAATGAGATCATTTTTATCTCATAGCCTTGTCCCTTGCCAAATGTATTCGGTTTTAAACACACAAGTTTGATTCACGGTTTGAGCTTAATGAATGTTAAAGGTTATAATTCTTGGATTGCTTGGAATAAACAAGTCATGATTTGAAATTTGATATGTGATGATTATGGCTAAGTCCTTTTGAGTAAATGCTTGTGCACTGCATCCTAGAATTGAGAACTAGGACCGCTGAATTGATACATTTGAAAAACACTTTTGGATTTGAGCCCCAGTTTTTAATCATCTCTTCCTAGCTTGAATTTGGTTTGCTTGAGGGCAAGCAAAAGGCAAGTTTGGGGGAGTTGATATACTCATATATTTTGCATATTTATCATACATTTAGAATAAGTTTTCATCCATATTTCATTTATAGTTAAGTATAATCATAGTATTTGATCATTTATAGGATTTAGAACATTTGCATTTTCTTTTGTATATATGCATCATTTCAGGTTAATCTATGGATTTGGCGACAATGTGGAAGATGGAAACATAAGATGATGAGCTAGGAACAAGTAGAGAAAAGTAAGACGCAAATTGATCTCATCTGACTTGCTGTACCGAGATGTTGCAACCGATTCAAGTCCATGCCACCTAAAGCGACTTAAAGATCAGACTTTACATTCCGATTCAGCCTCCGCAATATTCATAAAACTCATAGAAAATTGAGTTATCTTTCGTGCAGAGGTTATTTCAAGTCATTATGGTCAGTGGTTCAGAAGATACGGCTATTTAAGTAACAACATGTCCGTCTGGAAGTTTGGCGACCAATTTCGTTAACTGAACGATCAGCACGGATGAAGGGTTTTCATTGCGATTTAGCCTCGACAGTCTTCATGAGAGTCTTAGGAAATTGTGTTAGATTTAATTTGGTGGCGATTTCAAGTCAAACGGTGCAGTAGTGCAAAAGATACAGATCGATCAATCCATGTACCCGAACCAAAAGATACAGATCGATCAATCCATGTACCCGAACCAAAAGATACCATTTGCAAGTTGCTCCAAAAAAGGTGTTTATGCTTTAGTAAAAGTGGGATTAGATAGGCCCCTCGCCCCTTACCCCTTGCCCCTTGTCCCTTGTCCCTTGCCCCTTGTCCCTTGCCCCTTGACCCCTCTTTTAAGGCCAAGAGACATGTTTAAAACTCTATATAAGGAGTGTGTGTGTGCTTGTAATAATCATTCAGTTTTTAATCAAGTCTTTTTATCATATAAGCTTTCTCTTGTTCTTGATTGTTCTTGCTTGTTCTTGATAGTTCTTGTTTGTTTCTTGCTAATTCCCTTCTTAAAAACTCTTGTATTTTGTATAAATTTCAAGTATCTTCATCCTTCTAAAGTCAAATCTTTCTTCTTCTTAAAAACCGCTTATGTTCATCAGCTCTAAACTTGTGTTTAAGAGAGGTATGAACATGAGTTGTGAGTAATCCACCAAGGTTTGGGGTTGGGATGATTTAAGGGGGTTGAAAACTAGATTTGGGTATTTTCTTGTTCTTTATCTAATTCTCTTCTTGGATTTGGAGGTTTTAAGGTCTAGAGATTCTCGATGGAGATCTCTTTAATCTAGGGATTTCCTTATCCCAAAAAGACTTAGGAAATCCCTTAAAACCAAATCCAAGAGACTAGCTCATCCTTTCCCATACACCATGGATGTTTAGGGAGCTAGTTAAGCCACTTTTTAAGATCTATGCTTAATGTTCTTCACCTTATCTTTCCACCATACACCATGGGTTAGGATGATAGAGTGAAGAAAAGATTTACACCATACACCATGGGTAAATCAAGTTAGGTTTCTTAAGGCTTAGAGATAGCACTAAAAAGTGTAAAAAAATATGTTTTCAAAACCCAAGTTCGAATTTTCAACCTCCCTAAGAATGAATCCCAACCTTGAATCTGTTTTTAATATTTGAAAACTAAAAATCATTTTCTCCCTGTTCAAAGTTAATTGTTTTCTCTAAAAATCTTTAAATTAGCTTAATTATGCAATAGAGTTTTAATAAATTTGTAAAATCGTGTTTGAGCTATTTTTAATATTTTAGAAATTGTCTAGAGTCTTGTTTTATGTCTGGCATTGATTTGGTAACCGTTTGATTTTTAGAAGTAGTTTTCGAAAATCTTGCCACTTCGCATATATTTGTCTAGATAATCCGGTTTTAAGTTTTGATTTTGTAAAATTAGTAGATCGGTTGTTTTATTGTTTAGGAGTCATCTAGAAGTAGTATAACCCTTCTGTGGGATTTCTAAAATTGTTTTCGTGTCTGTTTAAATACCGCAAGCAATTGTTTTTAGAATTCTTACCCAATTAAACCGAATTTTGCTTAGCTTCATAAATTTCTTGTATTCCTAGTATCTTTCACCCCAAGGTTGGATTGACATCCTGAAGTATTACAATGACTTGACTATGCTTTAGGTTTGATAATCTCTGAGAAAAAGCTAGTTACCAGACTGTTGCTTCAAAATCACCCAAATGCCACGGCAGGACGAAATACAAACCCCACATCTACCGGTGACAATCTTCGATCCCGCGCGAAAGGAAGACCCAGTTCATGCCATTGCATTTATCGACACAGGAGCCTACACAACAATTCTAAATCCCAAGATTCTTCCGTCTTCTATGTGGCTCCCACATCAGCAAGATTTTCGTGTGGCAAATTCTAGCTCATTGACGGTTAAGCTCAAGTCAAAACCAATAACGATAGAAATCTTCCCAGGATGCCAAGTAACAACAGAAGTCCTGGGTTCGTCTGCACCTGGAAAAGACTCAATTCTGGGATGGGACACTTACCATACGCTGAAAAAAAATTTTGATATATCAATCGAAACACGAGGAGTGAAATGGAAAAATCTCTTCAAGGCATTCACAACAATACCGCGCCTATTCGCAATCGAAGGTGCCTTGTCCCCAATATTCGACAAGATCAAAGAAGAAATAACGATAATTTCATGTGCGGACTCCCACACGGACTTTCTACAGAAGTGCAACAATTCACTGTGGCTAAACTCGGAGTTCTTCGTATCTTTACCATTCAAAGAAAACGTTCACACTACTCCAACAAAGGCAAGTCATGCCGGAATGCCACCCACTCTATTACAACAAGCCAACGAAGAATGTGACCAACTTGTAGGTAAAGGAATCATCGAGTCAACAAACTCGCCATGCACATGCAAGGCATTTTACGTAAACAACCGCGCGGAACAAACAAGAGGAAAGTTCAGACTGGCCATTGACTACAAGCCCCTCAATCAATACCTGCAAGACGTCAAATTCCCTCTACCAAACAAAAGGGCGCTTCTCCAACACCTCCAAGGCGCAACAATATTCTCTAAATTCGAATTAAAATCGGGATTTTGGCAAATAGGAGTGCGCCCGGAAGAAAGGTATAAAACAGCATTTTGTCTCCCAAATTGCCATCTCCAATGGAAGGTCCTGCCTTTCAGTCTCAAGACAGCACCATCGCTATTTCAACAAGCAATGTTACGTATATTCAAACCACTTCTCCACACGGCTTTGATATACATCGACGATATCCTCCTATTTTCATCCAATGAAGAAGAGCATATCCAATCCCTCAAGCAACTTCAAAAAAATGTCAAAGAATACGGAATAATGCTCTCGGCCCGAAAGATGATCATAGCCCAGCCCAACATCGACTTTCTTGGGATGCAAATAAAAGATGGCCAATCTGCAGCACAAGCCCATCTTGCCACAACACTTGTCGAATTCCCGGAAGAAAATCTCACAAAGCGACAAGTCCAACAATTCCTTGGAGTAATCAATTACATAAGCGACTTTATACCGCAATTTTCGCAGCTGGCAAGACCACTCCAAAAAATGCTGACAAAGAATCCACCCCAATGGACAAAACGACAAACCGACGCAGTCAAAAAGCTAAAGCTAGAGGTGCAGAAGCTACCACCTTTAAAGAAGGTATTCTTTGACAATCATTCAGTTAAAAGTTTAACATACATATTTATAAATTAATATCAAACAACAATTTTAATGAATTCATAAATTTTTATTCAAATGCATAGAATTTGACGAATTGCAATATTTTGAAAATTTGGACCGGTAAATTTGTGGGTTTGGAGTTTGATTTATATAATTGTCAATGTTCTTGGTATGTAGAAAACAAAAAATAAATAAAGAAATCAGTCTCAACATTCGATTTGGCCAAAAATATCATGGCGCATAACACTATTATTTATCGAGTTTGTTTGGCCCTTATTCATATCATTCTGTGAACTGAATTTCTCCCAAAAGTTACTAACAAAGAGGAGATAACACTAGGGGTCGGCATTTTACCCAGATCTGAAAATCCGATCCGGTACCGACCCGAAAATACCCGATCCGAACCAATCTGGATTCATCAAAATATCCGAACGGGCGTAAACTTCATTTAGTTCAGGTATCCGGTAATATCAGATCCGATCCGATATCCGAAAAAGTATCCGAATTATCCTATTTGTAAGATACAATTCCTAACTTTTTTTTCCTTATTCTTCGTCGATTGAACTTCGTCTATTCCGATTTTCAAGTCACAAAATATTAAAAATATCATTCTCAAATCTAAAAATCTGTAAACTCTTAATAGTTTCTCCGTAGTCTCTCTATCTTTCTTCTGAAACGTCAAAAATCAGTTTTAACTATGAAATTATCGTTTTAGTTTTATATAAATAAAATATAACAAAAAAATACATATATATTTTTTGTTTCGTTTTATGTAAATACATAAATTATCTTTGAACTTATTTTATTTTGTTTTTATGTAATGAATTTTTTTTTGGTTTATGTTCTTTGTATTTCTATTTTTTTGTGACAATTTGAAGTTGGAACTTGCATGTTTATTTTGGTTTTGAATTTTGAATGTTTAGTTGGATTTATAATCTATATTACTTTATTTACTTTTGAACTTTCAGGTTTAGATTTTCGGTTATTTTCAAGTATTTTTGGTTATATTTGGTTATTTTCGGATAAAAATACTTGAATCCGAACTGAAACCCGAAAAAACTGGATCCGAAATATGATATCTGAACCGATCAAACCCGGAAGGTACCGAACCGAATCCGATTCGAAATTTAATATTTCCCGATCGGTACCAAAAGCTATACTCCCAAAATATCCGAAATCCAAAATATCCGACCCGATCCTATCCGGTAATCCGAACGCTCACCTCTAGATAATACCCATCAACTTTTTGTGCAATTAATATCTTGGTTTTTCTCTTTCTCTCCTCTTTTTCCTTCTCTTGTTCTCTTTCTCTCTCTCCTTCTCTTTGTCTCTCTTTCTCTCCTTCTGTTGTTCTCTCTCTCTTCTCTCTTCTCTCTTTCTCTCTCTCTCTCCTTCTCCCGTTCTCTTTCTTTCTTTATCCCTCTTTCCATATCATGAGTTTCTGATATCTTCTTCCTTT
The DNA here is from genome assembly GCA_020283515.1 of Alliaria petiolata. Taxonomy (NCBI): domain Eukaryota; kingdom Viridiplantae; phylum Streptophyta; class Magnoliopsida; order Brassicales; family Brassicaceae; genus Alliaria; species Alliaria petiolata. The sequence goes on along the minus strand of JAHZTW010000001.1, from coordinate 476,831,290 downwards.
TTTTGGCAAACTATCATATCTTTTTTTCTTATATACTCCTTCCTCTTTTTTTCTAACCACCACAATAACTAATCACTACTCATATCTTACAATACCATTCTAGAAATTAATTGATGGTGTATTAGGTGTGTTGATAACATTTTGATACGTGTAGATTATTAATTTTACTTACATGATTGCACCTAGGTTTTATGATGTTGTGGTTTATGGAATCACTATATCGAACCCATTAAAAAAAATCAAAACTAACATTGATAATGTGTAACCTGAGGTTTGTTTCGATACTTGAAACTTATATTAATTAAATGTTTAATGTACAGTAAACAAGTCGTTTAATGTCAAGTAAATCCTGAAAATACTTCTTTCTATTAGCACAATCAAAATAGTTGGACCAATAGGATGCTAACGGCGTAACCTGAAGTTAAATTTCAATTCTTGAAACTTATATTAATTGTGTTTTCGTATACAAATTTTTCATAACAATATAGTATGTAAAGGAAGAAGTGAAGTCGGATAAAGACTATTTTTTTGAACAACTTTTCATTAAAATGAAAACAGAGGAATTGCATAAAGTTTGTAGAGACAGAGGTGAAGTCGGATAAGGACTTCTTAGCAATAGTATGTATTTTTACTATACCAACATATATTGTGGATATAAATAGACTAATCATGTGTTAAATATTTTCAAAAACCCAAAAAATAATATTGACTGCGTTCAGCTCCCCCTCCCCCCCCCCCTAACTCAATACGCTATGCCTATTCCCCCTAAACTACAAAGCTCTGCCTATTTTTTCACAAATCGTGATCTGCATAAAACGCGATTTTGTGAATTGAACGCGATAATAATTTTTAAATGAATTTGAACGGAATATACAGAAAAAAAATTGTTTGGGGAAAAATAGACAGAAATCTGTAGTCTGGAGGGTATTAGATATAACACGTATAGTAGGGGGCTAAAGGCAGCCAACCCCTTTTCTATTTTTATAAGTGTTTTTTATGCCAAAATTCATAGACCAACATTACATGCCATCTCATGTAAGTAATGTATTAATATTTAACTATTTTTTTGTATATCTATTTTGTTATAGATCTACTTTTGTAGATCTAAAGGAGAGGTGCGCTTTCACTCCCATGAAGCATTCACTTGCTCTCCAAATCGGTTGATTGCAGAATTCAGGTGCATTATCTGGACCCTGCAAAGCCTACGGGATCTACACGTAAGCGAGATAGTGAAATCTTCGGACTACTCTGCAGTAATAGAAGCAATACTAAAACCAACAACATGGCCGCGTTATCGTTCTTTCACAGAATATATAAATCGTCTGCGTTCAGGTTTTCATATCTGTGAGATAATGCTTGAAAAATCAAAACGCAACTCCATATCTAAAGAAATCACAAAGAGCGTCACCTGCGATGGAAGATTTTAGTCATATATGGCGATGGGTGGACCTTCTTGGCTACATGATCCGCTACAACGAGAAGCTCGTATGGACATCTAATCATCCTTTTCTTAGGATCTCGATGTCATTTTAAAGTTCCGATATCAAAGTTTGAAGCTCTGTTTCATCCTTCTTTGTATTCTCAGTACTTGACCCAAACTTATCAGAAATAAAGTTTCAGTCGTTAACAAGGAAAAACATTTTGCAGATCTAATTTCTATAAAAAGTATATCTACTTGCTTCATTTAAACTATTTTGCTCGAACTTGGTTCATAAATTAAAACAATTTTTCCCCCTGCAAGAATTTGTTGAGAGTTCATACAAATCCAATTATTGGCTTGTCTTTATTGATTGTGAACAAAAACTCATTAAATGGAATAAACAATTTTTTATCCGTTTAACATATTCATATATGTATATTCACATTTTCGTGTACGTCTCGCTACTTTTTCTTATGTATATTTAACTAATTTGTCTATATATCTTTTTATATAAATTTTCATTACAACTATGTACATATACATTTAATATGTATGTGTATGATGTATATGGACGTTTTACTATGTACAAGCATGATGAACATATTTTTTATATGTATGTGTTCTTTTTTAGTGTATATACATTTGCAGTTTAGGGAACGTCTACCTAATTCTGATTTATATCCTCGTCTTCTTGTAGTTATTTAAGGATTGATGGACGATGAAGATATTATTGGCACGTGATGGATGACTACAACTAAAGTATTATCACATGTCATTTCTAACTCTTTTTCATCTACTGTACATCTGCTAGTAACACCAACTTTCCTGACACATTTGTTGTACGTGCTCCTAAAGTCACACATCAATCAAGGATAGTATCGTCCTTTTCCCTTACCAAAATGTCATGTCAAGCAATTATTTTCAAGTCGTGTCATGAGCTGCAATATTTTTCGCAATCTGCCATCTCAGTCAATTTACTCAAATAGATATAGATGTCAAGTAGCAGTCTAATAAAAAAGAGTCAAATTCTTATTTTATATATAGATTTAAGTTTTGTTTAAAGTGAAAATAAAAATAAATATAAATGCCAAGTGACCGAATAGGAAAAGAGTGAAACCATTCTTTTATATATATTAGATGAATATATGCGTATACACACGAGATATTTTTTCTAATATATATTATTTTAAATTAAAAAATCAGTGAATTGATTACAAAATGAAAGACTTTGGAAAGAAAGTTTAGTGTTTTATTCTGACATTAACTCGTTTTAACCAATATCACTATCTTATTTTAGCCAACCATTGTTGATGTAATGCGTAAAGTTTTCTTAAAATAAAAGACAGTTTGAAAGTTGCAAGTGCACAACAGTCAATCATAGTACTTTAGGTATCAAATCCACATAGAGTCTTGAGTGCACAATGATTCTCAAAATGAAAATTTGTTTTGGTGAAAATGATTAAAAATTGGTAGTATAATATGTCGTATAATACGTAGTATATCAACTTCCCAGACTTAACCCTTTGTTTGTCCTCAAACAAAACAATGCATAAGTGGAAAAGAGGTTTGAAACCCTGAGAACTCTAAAATCTCAGAAACCCTGCTTTGATTTATGACCTGCCAACCAAATTAGACATAATCCACAAAAAGACATTCTCACTATAGTCAAGTGCTCTAATCCTTCATGCAAACCCTGAATTCATAGGTATTAAAGTTAGCTTGGCATTGTTATCGATTCTAGTTTCTTACATGACTTTTCATGTATTTTTCTGCTTTATTCTGGTCCATGATGATAGCACTAACCATCTCAGGTTTGGACACTTGCAATCAAATTAATATCATACATCTGGTAAATGCATGATTTTCAGACAAGGTCGACAACAATTGGTAGTCAATTCCTTCTGATACGATTTTTAATGAGATCAATGTGTTGCTCTTCTAAATGTTCTGAGGCATATAAGAATCAATATCAGTCTCAACATATAAATGTTGAATCAAGCGATCAACTGATATAACAATCCATCCCATGGTCAAGTACAATGTATGCAACGACTATCGAGATCAGTTATTGAAGTTGATTTCTACAACAAGAGATGGCGAAATCCAACATTTAGATGTTGAGACTGATAAGGGTCCTTATATGCCTCATAACATTTACAAGAGAACCACATTGGTCTCATTAAAGCTCGTAGTTTTAAGAATTGAGACTCCCAATTTTGTTTTTCTACCTTGTCTTAAGGCATACATTTAAAAAATCGTTTGGTATTAATTTGCTATACCAATTGTTGCAGGTGTGAAAACCTGAGATGCTTACTGCTACCAGCTTGGACATAATAAAAAAGAAATATATATATGCAATTCCATAAGCTTCTGTAAGAAACTACAATCGCTAACAATGCCAAGCATGTCAACCCTCATTTTTTCTTCAAGTCAAGGAATTTCAACTTTTGGAGGACGATAAGCAGGTTATGGGAGAAGAAGAGATTCATTTGACCCATTACCTCGAGCTCTTTGAATATCTTACAGTTCTCCTTGAACGAATTTAAAAAAAAATGAGGGTTTGACATGCTTGGCATTGTTAGCGATTCTAGTTTCTTACAAAAACTTACGACATTGCATGCATTTTTTTTTTATTCTGCTCCAAGCTGATAGTACTAAGTGTCTCGGGTTTGGACACCTGCAAATAAATTTATACCATAAGTCTACAAGGTAGAGAGACAACACAAATTGCCAGTCTCGATTACTTTGTATTTGTATGAATTTGTCTCATTAAACTTGTATTTGTAGAAATGGAGACTCACAATTTTGGTGTTTCTCTACCCTGTCTTAAGATCATGCATTTAGAAGACGTTTTGTATGAATTTACTATTGTCAATTGTTGCAGGTGTCCAAACCTAAGACGCTTCGTGCCACCATCATGGAACAGAACAAAGGAGACATATATATGCAATGCCATATGCTTCTGTAAGAAACTAGAATCGTTAACAATGGCAAGCATGTCAAGCCCTCATTTTCAAGTCAAAGAATTTCAGCTTTAGTAGGACGGTGAGTAGGTTTTAGGCGAAGAAGAGCTCAATTGGACCCTAACCTTGATCTCGGTAAATAACTTATATTTATTCTTGAACGAATTAAAGACACAATAATGGTTTGGCATGTTTGGCATTGTTAGCGATTCTTACAAAAGCTTATGACATTGCGTGTATTAGTCTTCTTTATTATGCTCCAAGCTAGTAGCACTAAGCGTCTCAGGTTTGGGCACCTATAAGCAAATTCATATTATATGTCTTGTAAGTGCATTATGTTCAGACAAGGTAGAAAAACAACAAAAATTAACAGTCTTGATAACTTCGGTTACAAGCTTTAATGAGACGAATGTGATAATCTTATATATGAATTATGTTCAGACAAGGTAGAGAAACAACAAAAATTGACAGTCGCAATTACTTTGGATACGAGCTTTAATGAGACCAATGTGATGATCTTATATATGTTCTTAGGCATATAAGGACCAATGTCAGTCTCAACATATAAATATTGGATTCTGCGATCTGTTGTAAAACAATCCACTCGAAGATCAATAACAACATATGGAACGACTATCGAGATCAGTTCTCCGAGGGGATTGCTACAACACCAAATCGCAAAATCCAACATTTAGATGTTAGGGGATTGCTACAACACCAGATCGCAAAATCCAACATTTAGATATTGAATAATTGTTCGTACATTCCTCCGAGCATTTACAAGAGTAACACATTTGGCTCATTAAAGATTGTATTCATAGGAATTAAGACTCTCAATTTTGTTTTTTCCTACCTTATCTGAAGATAATACATTTAGAAGACATTTTGTATAAATTTGCTATAGTCAATTGTTGCATGTGTCCAACCCAGAGACGCTTCATGCTACCATCATGGAGTAGAATAATGGAGATATATATATATATATATATATATATATATATATATATATGCAATGCCATACGTTAACAATGCCAAGCATGCCAAACCCTGATTTTGTCTTCAAGTCAAGGAACTTCAGCTTTTGGAGGATGGTGAGTAGGTTTTGGGAAAAGAAGAGCTCAAATGGACCCATAACCTTGATCTCTTTTAATATCTTACAGTCTTTCTTAAACGGATTGAAGAAAAAATGAGGGTTTCACTTGCTTGGCATTATTAGCGATTCTAGTTTCTTACAAAATCTTATGACACTGCATGTATTAGTCTTCTTATTATGCTCCAAGCTAGTAGCACTAAGCGTCTCAGGTTTGGGCACCTGGAAGCAAATTCAAAACATATGTCTTATAAATGCATTATGTTTAGACAAGGTAGAGAAACAACAAAAATTGACCGTCTCAATTACTTTGGATACGAGTTTTAACGAGTCCAATGTGATGATCGCTTAAATGTTCTGAGGCATATAAGGACCAATATTAGTCTCAACATATAAATGTTGGATTCTGCGATATGCTGATATAACAATCCACTCGAAGATCAAGCACAATGTATGTAATGACTATCGAGATCAGTTCTCTGAGTGGATTCCTACAACAACGGATCGCAAAATCCAACATTTAGATGTTGTGACTAATAATTGTTTTATATATGCCTCGGAACATTTACAATAGCAACACATTGGTCTCATTAAAGTTCATATTTCTAGGAATTAAGACTCTCAATTTTGTTGTCTCTCCACCTTGTCTTAAGATAATGCATTTAGAAGACGTTTAGTATGAATTTGCTACAATTGTTGCAGGTGACCAAACCTGAGACGCTTCATTCTACCATAATGGATCAGAATGAAGGAGACATATATATTCAATGCTATAAGTTTCTATGATAAACTAGAATCTCTAACAATTCCAGGTATGCCAAACCCTTATTTTGTTTTCAAGTAAAAGAATTTCGGCTTTGGGAGGACGGTGAGTAGGTTTTAGGCAAAGAAGAGCTCAATTGGACCCATAACCTTGATCTCTTTGAATATCTTACAGTTTTTCTTAAACGAATTGAAGAAACAATGAAGGTTTATCTTGCTTGGCATTGTTAGCGATTCTAGTTTCTTACACAATCTTATAACATTGCATGTATTATACACCAAGCTAGTAGCACTAAGCGTCTCAGGTTTGGGCACCTGGAAGCAAATTCAAATAATACGTCTTATAAATGCATTATGTTTATACAAGGTAGAGAAAAACAAAAATTGACAGTCTCAATTACTTTGGATACGAGCTTTAATGAGACCAATGTGATGATCTTATATATGTTCTTAGGCGTATAAGGACCAATGTCAGTCTCAAAATATAAATATTGGATTATGCGATCTGTTGTAAAACAATCCACTCGAAGATCAAAAACAACATATGGAACGACTATCGAGATCAGTTCTCCGAGGGGATTGCTACAACACCAAATCGCAAAATCCAACATTTAGATGTTGAGACTAATAATTGTTTGTACATTCCTCCGAGGATATACAAGAGTAACACATTTGGCTCATTAAAGCTCGTATTCATAGGAATTAAGACTCTCAATTTTGTTTTTTCCTACCTTATCTGAAGATAATACATTTAGAAGACGTTTTGTATAAATTTGCTATAGTCAATTGTTGCATGTGTCCAACCCATAGACGCTTCATGCTACCATCATGGAGTAGAATAATGGAGATATATATATATGCAATGCCATACGCTAACAATGCCAAGCATGCCAAACCCTGATTTTGTCTTCAAGTCAAGGAACTTCAGCTTTTGGAGGATGGTAAGTAGGTTTTGGGAAAAGAAGAGCTCAAATGGACCCATAACCTTGATCTCTTTTAATATCTTACAGTCTTTCTTAAACGGATTGAAGAAAAAATGAGGGTTTCACTTGCTTGGCATTATTAGCGATTCTAGTTTCTTACAAAATCTTATGACACTGCATGTATTAGTCTTCTTATTATGCTCCAAGCTAGTAGCACTAAGCGTCTCAGGTTTGGGCACCTGGAAGCAAATTCAAAACATACGTCTTATAAATGCATTATGTTTAGACAAGGTAGAGAAACAACAAAAATTGACAGTCTCAATTACTTTGGATACGAGCTTTAGTCCAATATGATGATCGTTTAAATGTTCTGAGGCATATAAGGACCAATATCAGTCTCAACATATAAATGTTGGATTCTGCGATCTGCTAATATAACAATCCACTCGAAGATCAAGTACAACGTATGTAATGACTCTCAAGATCAGTTCTCTGAGTGGATTGCTACAACAACGGATCGCAAAATCCAACATTTACATGTTGTGACTAATAATTGTTTTTATATATGCCTCAGAACATTTACAATAGCAACACATTGGCCTCATTAAAGTTCATATTTGTAGGAACTAAGACTCCCATTTTTTTGTTTCTCCACCATGTCTTAAGATAATGCATTTAGATGACGTTTAGTACGAATTTGCTACAATTGTTGCTGGTGAACAACCCTGAGATGCTTCATCCTACCATCATGGATCAGAATAAAGGAGACATATATATTCAATGCCATAAGTTTCTATGATAAACTAGAATCTCTAACAATGTCAGGTATGCCAAGCCCTCATTTTGTCTTCAAGTAAATGAATTTCGCCTTTGGGAAGACAATGACTAAGTTATGGGCGAAGAAAAGCATAATTGGACCCACAACCTTGATCTGTATGAATATCTTACAATTATTGTTGAACGAATTCTATAACGCCCAAGTCTGATGTCTTCTACTGAGAAATAGTATTAAAAAGATATTTGTGTAGGTTGGGTGAGACGTCACTTCCGATAATCGGGACTCCTATCTGACATATTTTCGTGGTTATTTGTATGCGGGTACCTTAAAGGAGTGGGGTTGAAACTCTCCCTTAAAGATTCATCATGAGATCATGACCCGTAATAGATTATAAGAAGGATTATTTACCTTCTCATGTGGTGGATGACCATAGCACTTCATTCGTGGTGTGGGAGATTATGTAGATTCTGATTCCTTGATGTTGTGGGTATGTATTTTGTCATAAGGGCGTAGAAGAATACGACTTATGTCTTGGTTTATGCTACGTCTCCCTAGGCTAGGCAGTTCTGCCCATCAGCTAGGATAATTCGGCCATATACATGGCCGAGGTTTCATATATCATCGTTCTACTCTAGCGCTCTCCATGACTTTCCAGCTTTGCACCCTTATTCGTTCATTGTCCTCATCATTTCATAAGAGGAGGTTTTCTTATCTTTACCCACTGGTTCGTTTTTTCCCCTTCAACTTGGCACAAATCTCATCACTAGCAAAGAGTGGTTGACCAAAAAAATTAGCCAAGTAGGTCGACCCCCATGGTTACACGTAAGACACCATCGGTAACCGTTCAACATGATGATACGGCTCTGAGTCAAATCTCGCCTAGGAAGGAAACCCTTTCTCCCCTCTCGGAGGCATTTGAGACTTTTAGTTATATGTGAAAAAGTTCTTTTTTACAAATAAGAAAATATTTCCCCTTTGGTGATGTGTTCAAGAGGAAAAAATCTCTCATCCTGTATCACTTTTATGTTTACAAAATAAATCAAAATTTTCATACAAATTTTCATGAAATATAATTGGCGCTCCTAAAATATTTTTTTTGAAACTACAACACAACCAAATAAAAAAGGTAGCGAACCTTCTATAATCAATGTTATTTAAGTTAGCGATAAAATATTAGATCTATTAGTTTTCATAAGTTAACATATATTACATTATTTTTAATATAAATAAAATGTGATTTAAAAAAAGTGTGACAAAGCAAAGCCAATAAAAATTTGATATCACCTTTTGATTCTTCAACTATGTGTTCATTAAAAGAGTATGAATCATCATGGCTTCGACTATCAAATCTGGCTTGAACAAAAAAAGATCGATAACTTGATTAGCGTTCATATAAAGAAAAAAATATTTACAAATTTTTTAATATAATTCGAAACTATTCTATGGTGCAACATAAAGCAAAAAAAAAAAATCATGAAAAATATTTTGAGACCATCTCACCTTTTAGGGTTGGCGGGTCAGAAAGGAGCAAGTAGAGTTATATCTCTTCTTATTCTTTGAAAATATATTTTCAAAAAAACGTGAAAAATATTCAGAGACAATCTTACATTTTAAGGTTGGCGAGCCACAAATGAGAAAGTAAAGTTAGATCTCTTCTTATTCTCTCATAATATTTTCTCTGTTGATGCATCTTTTACTTCGCATTTTTCACTTTTTACTTCTTTTTCCTCCATTTTTCACTTTTTTCTTCTCTTTTCCTTTGCGGCGGCTTCTTAAAAATTTTTGATATTAGGTTTTTTGTGGAGAGGGTGTCACGTCCTATTTATAATTATAGCATATGTTTTACCTTTTTGACTTTTTAATTAATTTCTTGTTGGACCGGGCTTATGATTCCTAATTGGGTTAGGAATAGTAATTTTATACTTATGGACGAATTGCTACTAGTTAATAAATTATGAATTAGCCCATGTGAATAAAGGAGAGAGACGGTCCAAATCCCTAGCACATCCATAACCACCTTATCTATTCATTTCCTATTTTATATTATTTTGTTTTATACGAATTTTATTTCCATTTTTCTATTTCATAAATAAGTATTTTATTTCATTTTACACGGCTCATTTTCATCCTTTTTTTATTTTAATTTCTAACATGACTTAACAATGTTATGGTACAATTATTTCAGCTAAAAGTTTAGCATACATATTTATAAATTAATATCAAACAACAATTTTGATGAAATAATAAATTCATTTAAAATGCATAGAATTTGACGAATTGAAATATTTTGAGAACTTGGACATGTTAGTTTGTTAGTTTGGAGAGTTTGAGTTGTATTAGTGCCAATGCTTTTGGTATGTAAAAAACTCAAAAAAAAAAATCATCCTCATTATTCGATTTGGTCAAAAATATCACGGCCCACAACCCCCTCCCCCCAATTTTATCCCACCCCATAACACTATTATTTATCGATTCAGTTTTGGCTCTATGAATATCCTCCCTAGTGCATTATACAGGAAGTGAATGGAGTGAAACGAAATGAGATTATAACAAAAGAGCTTTTGCTCCAAGTTAATGAGCGTTTGGGCTGCGAAGGTTCATGAAACCAATCTGAACTTAGTTTATGTAATCAGATAGAAAGAAAATATCGGGATCACCACAACTCGTAAAGTCGAATCACCAAAACTGATAAAAAAACCCGTTGAGCTAACACCATCACAGCTGGATAAAGTTGCCACCACCAGATGATAAAGACGCTCAGACCACCACCAATGGCTCTTCCAAAATGAAATGATAAAGATAAAGATCTAAACAAATCGAAAAGGGTCAAAAGACGCTCTTGACCAGATTTGATCAATTGGACTTACAATAAATGTAGTAAACACCATAAATCAAATACTACTTAATTAAGTATAGAAAACAGAAAATAAGACTAAAATAAATGTAGGCTTATCATGGATGAAAATAACTCTTTCGACTACTTATTTTATGCTTAAACAACTTCAATAAGCTTCTACTTCATAAACCAAGCCCATAAATTGAGCCAATACAATTTGACGGAGAAACTAACGATGTTAAGACAGAGTATGAATTAGCCAATTTTATTAATTTAATGTATGAATTAAACATAATATGTTATTGAAGTATGTTCTAGATGTATGATCCGACATTTTTCGTACTCTTAATGTATGAAAAAACCGAAAGTCCGTCTTTACCATTGTTTTCAGATGTAAGGAAAAAGTAGTTGAAGAAAAATTTTGTTGGCAAAACACGAAGAAATGCTAAACTCAAAATTTTTATAATAGAATAATGAAACTAGAGAGAAAATTGTGAGAAAGCAAAATAATTTTACCGACTAATGGATAGGATATGTTATCCTTCCGGTGTTCAACTATACACCCATTGGCCATTGTCGGATCAGTCGTATCAGAGATATGTTGTGGGATGGCCGGCTCCATTTAACCAGTTCTATGATCAATGTGGTAAGAGATGAATTCATCACTTTTGAAAAGAAAATTGTGGCATAATTTGGGAGATATCTAGATAAGAGTTTTGTGTTCGTATTTTGTCCATATTAAAGAAAACGATATAGAGTTTATTTTTAGAATTTTTAATTATAATTGAAGAACATACAGTTCTTTTGCTTTTTTTGAGCAGTTACGAATATCGTGGATTGTTGCTAGAGAGATTGTTGTGTAGTTGATATAAGTAATGGACATTAATTTTGGTTTTATTTAAATGTTTTATACGATTTTGTATAGATAATTCTACTATTTTAAAGCTTTTTAAAAGAAGTTGGAAATTATTGTGCAAATTTTTTGAATATTTGTTTTTATTTTTATTTTGTCCATTTTTAAAATTTGAATTAAATAGCTCATGTCAAAAAAAATTTTGACAAGAACTTGTGCTTTATAATAATAACATATAAATTGTGAATCGTCGGTTACAAAAAAAAAAAAGTGAAAAAAAACATAATCCATTTAAAAACTTTAAAAATATAAAAACTAAAAAATATTTTGAGAAATGACACGTGTCAAACCCACAATTGACAACTGACTTGTTCGTTATAAGTATAAAGATATGTGAGTATCCGCGCACGCGAGTTTTGTTTCATAATATTCTATATTTTGTATTTGAGATATAATTCTTTTTGTTTCATAACCAAAAAAAATATGATTAGAAAGAGGAACATGTCAAAGATAAAAAATATAGAAATGATAGAATTCAGCATATATACAGTGAAAACAAAACATATTTAAAATCACATTACCCTGAATGTCAATTGGAAGAGTAAAGAGATAGACACAGTCTTCCCAGATATCACAATATTAGGATGGGCAAAATTTATGTTTATCGAGAAACAAAATTTAGTTTTCTTATTTAGAATCCATATGTTCAAGAAAAATCCCAAAATATCCAGTTTCAACGAAACATAAGTATGAAAACAAAAAGGAACTTCTGCATCTATATAGTGATCTAGCTTCGACAACGTTTTTCACTCATCAAATCGTTTTGTTAGGCTAGTATTGGTGATTCATTTTTGTTTCGTATTAGTAAAACTATAACTTCTTTCTTGCTGCGAAAGTAATTTTGGTTTTTTTATGTTATAGTTAGGTTTGCTTCGGTAAAAATTCATTTGACTACTCGTGAAAATGGACTTTCTAGGTTCATGATATAAAATTTTACTTGGTGAAATGTAATTAATACGTTTACGCTAGTACAATATAGATCCTGCTAATTTATAATTGTGATGAGTTTTGGTAAGGAGTACATTTGTGAGTGAATGTCCTTTTATCAGATTAATATTTTTCTCAATGTACATGAGCAGTTGGAGAGCTTTGTGTTAATTGAGTTTGACGAGTTCCATTTCTCCTTTCTTATGGCTCATTTGTTAGTTTTCCTTGATTCTCTTGTATTCCTCCGTTTCTTGTAGGTACACTTCCTTGTTCGTCTTTGCCATGTTTCGATCGGATGAAACGCAAATTTAATCATCTTTTTGTCATTGATTATCACGTTTACTCACACAATTATACTATACAGATCGTCTTTGGGGCATAATCCCATAAACATAGATCATTTTATATGATAAACACATTCCAATAAGAATACAAATAAGACCAACAAAAGGCAGAGCCACCCAAGAAGATGGATTTTATCAAATATATTTTTCCATTGAAATCCACACAAAAAACGTTTTTGTTCCACCATCAGTTGAAGATAATCACATTGGGAATAAAAAAATACATCTTAATTTAGAAGATGATCATATCTTAATTTGTGATGGAAAGAGTCGTCATAAATCCAAAAACAAATAACCATATAATCAATTAAGCTTACCTATTCTACACAATCTCGATGAACTTTGGAATATTTTTAATAATTCCCATCTCTGACATCATCTGAAACACAACCTTATGGAATCAAAAACACGACTTTACCAAGGAGCATGCAAATACATCAGAGGATGTAATAATTCAATATATATGAGTAAGTAGCACATCCAAATAATATGTGCATGCTAGATTGACAAAATCAGCTAATCTATCACTGAGGAAATTAAAATTAACATACCTGCAGGCTGCAACTATCGTTAGTTGTCAGATACTTTTTTCCAGCAATTTCCTTAACAATATATCACTGACACAAGAAGAACCAATCACATATCAAACTTGGTCCTAATCTCTAACTAAACTATTATCAAGTCAGAGATACTAAAGGAATCAACTATCAAACCAAAATCAATTGGATCATTTGCAAATGCCAATAAATGATTTACATAGAAGTGAACTATATAGTTTATAGATCCTACCATGTTAAGTCTGAGGCCCTTAATTTTACGCACTTTCTTATATTCTACCTTAAGCTTCTCTTGTTCAGTATGTCTCGTCTTTACCCTTTTCCTAAAAAAATTGTCCTTAAAGGTTGAAACCAAGGCATTGACAGTTTGAGACTCCATCTTTGAGTTTGATACTATTGATTTGACAGTTTGAATTAAGAGTTGATATTAAGATGAATCTAAGTGGGTAGATACACAACATTCAAGTAAAACAAATTCAGCTTCGGGAGGACGGTGACTAGGTTATGGGCGAAGAATAGCTCAATTAGACCCATGATCAGATCCACTTGAAGACATAATGAAAGTTTGGCATGCTTGGCATTGTTACCGATTCTAGTTTTTTACAGAACCCTTATGGCATTGCATGTATTTGTCTCTAATATTCTGCTCCAAGATCCTAGCACTAAGCATCTAGGGTTTGGACATCTGCAATAATTAAGTAGAGCAAATTCATATCAAACATCTTGTAAATGCATGATCTTCACACAATGTAGAGAAAAGACAAAATCAACATTCTATATTCCTTCAAATACGAGTCTTAATAAGACCAATGTGTTGTTCTTCTAAATGCTCTGAGGAATATAAGGACCAATATCAGTCTCAACATATAAATAGTTGATTATGTGATATGTTGATGTAGCAATCCACTCCAACATCAAGTACAACGTTTGGAACGACTACCGAGATCAATTTTGGAGAGGAATGTTACAGCAGAAGATCATGGAATGCAACATTTAGATGTTGAGACTGATATTTGTACTTTTATGCCTTAGAACATTTACAAGAGCAACATATTGGTCTCATTAAAGCTCGTCTTCATAGGAATTGAGACTCCCAATTTTGTTTTTTCTCCACCTGGTCTGAATATCATGCATTTAGAAGACGTTTGGAATAAATTTGTTCAACTCAAATGTTACAAGTGTCCAAACCTGAGATGTTTAGTGTCTACCAGCTTTGTGAAAAATGAAGGAGACATATATATGCAATGCCATAAGCTTCTGTAAAAACATATAATCGCTAACAATTCCAAGCATGCCTAACCCTCAGTTTGTCTTCAGGTGATAGTTGCATTATTTATCTGAATATTGCATTCATTTTAAGTAGTTTTTAGTGTCATTCACTTGCATATCCATGTTTTTATCTAGCTTGATTGTGATCGATCAAGCATGGCAGGAACATCTGATCGATCAGCAGATCGATCAAAAGGTTTTGTCTGATCGATCAAACAGACCAGAGACAACTGATCGATCAGAAGATTTTGCGTGATCGATTTATCGATCCATATGGTTTAGATCGAGCCAGAAAAATATTTTACATTCCGAATTAGCCTAAGAGTTCTTCATAAAAGTCATAGATATTTGACTTGGCTTTCGTTTGGTGGTAGTGTCAAGTCATACTGAGCAGGTGTTCAAGAGACACGGTGATTGTAGCAAGCATATGTCTGTCTGGAGTTTTGATCGACCATTTTGATTAACTGAAAGATCGGGCCATAAGAAGGGTTTACATTCCGATTTAGCCTTCGAGTACTTTTTGAAGGTCATTTATAGTTGAGATACCTTTCGTTTGGTGGTGGTTTCAAGGCATTAGGTGCAGTGGTTTAAGAGATACGGTGATTTTTGGAAGACTGTCCGACCCAGACCTGATTGGGTCAATAACCGGTTTGTTCCGGGTTGACCTGCTTTGTCTCCTCTCACTATAAATACATATTTTAGCCATATCAAACCTAAGTTTTCTATTCTCTAGAGTTGGGTTTAGATCCAAACTCTTTTTTTTTGGTATTTTGGATTGATCTTCATCTACCATGCTACTATAGTGAAGGATTCTTCACATTTATTTTTTTTATCTATAGGCTTATGTCTTTTCTTATGATTATGGCTTTTCTTTTAATCGCGAACGAAAGTTGATGATAATTGGATAATTAGTGAAGTGCTAAATGTCATGATAGTGGATTAGTCATAGTTGTGAATTCCATGTTCTATGATAGTGCTTAATAAATCTTTTGCATCATGTTTGATTGTTAACTCATTCTCATGATAGTTGAACCCATAATCCAATACTTTTCCTTTATGTTTCTTCTAGCACTTCTTACCTTTGTAGATTAAACAAAAACCCAAAAACAAATTGCTCTAGATTAGTTTGTGTTTTGTATCTCTAGTGTTGCAATATTTAGTCCATGTGGATTCAATCCTCAAATACTACAATGATATGAGTGGGTTGGGTAATTGTTATTAGAAAAAAAATCCTATTATCACTACGCCAAGGTGTTTCAGCTTTTGGAGGACGGTGACTAGGTTCTGTGATACACGTCTTTTTCAAGACCTTTGTAAGCAATTACTCAATTTAGCTCATGTCATTGCAATACTTAAAGATCAATCCAATCTGGGATGCTAGATGCACTAAGAGTACATGAAACTTTGATTAAGCTAGGTGGAATCGGTTTATGGTTGTATAGGATGAACCTTTAAACCCAAGAAAGCATAAAGATGCAATATTGAATTCAAAAGTGACGAAGGTCGAAACTTTAAAGCTAAGATGTAAGAAATAAACTAATAGACAGTAAGTTATTGCAATATAAGATGAAAGATTCAACTTTAACAATATGAACAATAAACGGTTTGAAAATGTAAGATAAAAGATGCGTCTTTGGATGGGTTCATCGATTTGGGATGGATCAAGTACTAACCCTTGATGTTCTTCATAGAAGAAACAACTAAATATCCTAAGTCTAAAGCGCGAATCTAGATCAGCCCACACTCGTGGTGAAGATCCCTTTGATGAACCCCAAATCCAACCTAACTCTCATTAGCGACAAGAAGTTCATCAAGCAAAAAGATTCAGATTTAATGGTGACTTAACAAGTCCCATAGGTCCTTAACTCTCGTGCGCCTTGCTAGCAAGTCTCTATCTTTAGCCTTTTCAAGAAATCCAAGAAACCAGTTTTTCTTAATAAAACCAGTTGTACTTAAGAAACCAGTAGTTCATAACAATACCAGTAATTCCTAATAAAACAAGTAATTCGTAATAAACCGTGAAGTTCCTAATAAATCGAGAAGTTGTACAAATCCACAACATCAAAACATCGAAAAACAACATGTACCAAAACATAAAAATTCTTAAAAAAATTCCTCTTAGCTCTCTTTCTTCTCATTCCTACTCCTTTCCCAGATGTAAAAGGCGAATTCTTGTATTGTGATTTCATTGTTTCCTCTTCGGCCTTAGAGTCTTATGATACATGACTTTTTATTGTCTTGCAAGCAATTCCTCAATTGCTCATATCATTGCAATATATTGAGGTATCAATCCATCTTGGGAAATGATGCAATAAGAATACAAAGTTATGTTTAAGCTAAGCTAAAAATAGTAAATGCAAGTCACAAGCAATAATTGAAAGCAAACTATAAGCTAAGAGAGACACTACTAGAGCAATAATATCAAATTAAGCCTTAATTACTACTAATCAAGCACTAAACAAGAGATTAACTACTAAGCAAGATTATCAAATTACTAAAAACGAAATCTAGGGATGGAATCATTGATTTGGGAAACTAAATGGATAACCTTGCAATCATTTAAACAACTAATAAAGCT
>JAHZTW010000001.1:476744842-476813188 GCA_020283515.1 Alliaria petiolata | reverse complement strand
AAGTCGTCGATCCGAGCTCCTGGAAATCTGGTTCGACGACACTCGTCGATCTGACTCGTCGATCCATCACGAAAAATCCTCTCCTTCATCTTCTTTGTTTCTTCTTGCCCCTCCAAGTAGTATGCATCATTCTCCAGCTCCATCCTCATCTCCATAGCGTCTTTTTCACCTGATTAAGGTTCCAAATGCAACAAAGTATGCAAAGAACCATGCAAGAACACTCTAGGACTCTAAATGATAAAATGCAACATTATGATGCTATATTAGACTCCTAAATGATGAGAAACTTATAATAAATGGATGCTAAAATGATGCAAAATATAGACATATCATCTTCCAATATTGGACATCGGACTGTGGAAGAGGTTCTTCTTCAAGAGCGTCCTCAAAACCATCAACAACCCCAGCCTCAACCTCAGCCTCAGCCTTGGTTTCTTCTTCTTCTTATTTTTCATCTTCACTTTTTCTTCTTCTTTTTCTTCATCTTCTTATTCATCTTCTTCTTTTTCTTCTTCTTTTCCATCTTCTGCTTCTCCTTCTTCTTTCTCTTCTCCATCTTTTTCTTCACTGTGTTCTTCTCCTTCTTCTCCATTTCTATGGAAACTAGAGTTGCAATCCAAATCGTTGCCAATTCCAACATCTTCATCCACTTTTTTCTTTAATTTCTTGAACTTTCTTTTCAAAAAACTGTCTTTTTTTCACCCGGTCAATCCACCCTCCCATCACGAGAAGCTTGCTATCGACTTCATTAAACCCTTTCACCATTGCTTTCATCATCCCCCTTTTAAACTGTTTCAAACTATTTTCCAAAATCGTGGAAGAGGGATCCGGATTAGAGGCTACACCCACCTCTTCAACTTGTTTTTTCTCTTTCTTTTTGGGGAACACTCTTGCATGCACATCTAACACGTACATCCCTTTCTTTTTTTTTGCTCTTTTGTTAGACGCTTACTCCAACTAGCAGTACTGTCGCCTCCACATACATCATCTGAATCTCCATCTAGAATGCGTGCTAGAAAAAATTTCTCATCCACGCCTGGTTTCAAAATGGATTGAATCTGCTGTCAATATACAGAAATCTAGGATTTATAACGAAACAAATTTTAAAAGGAAACAACATATACAAGCAACCTTAATTCTAACCTTAGAAGTTACAAGCGCATCTTATATCTCTTGCAAAGGATAACCCGTCATACCACTAGCTTTGAACTTCCCCTTACACATTCAGGGACAACCTGAATCACAATCTTGTACATCTTCTCGAAATCTTACTCTCAGATTTTGAATGCACTCAAAAGCCAACACCTACACAAATAGTTACAGTACATCACCAAATTGTAAATCATAAAACATATTTAATTATATTCATAACCAAGTTGTACCTCTAAAGGAATTACGAATCTTGGAATGGAGGCCGAGTCCTTCACAGAGCCTTTCATTTTTATTTTCCTCAGCATATAATGTATAGTCTCCACAACTTTGTCAAATCTTCATCGTCCTCACGTAAAGGATATACAATCCTACAAATCATTGATGATTCTAATTAAGAATTTGTCTATTGGTCCATCATACTTCGTCTTTCCTACAATTACCGTGCACAGGAAATAAAGGACCACCATCTTTAGTCGATCTCCACAAGCCTTCACTTTCACAAGCTTCTTTTTCACTTCTTACACAGTAACAATCTTCTTCTTAAATTGTCTCTCCCATAAACTATCACCCCACAGTTTATCATAGTTCTCTGTGTATTTATGGCACCCGAATCCACAAACAAGTGCATGCTCCCTAAGGGAATACCGGATGGGAACACCATTAACTAGAAATCAAAGTACTTTTCCTCCCTCGTTATTCACTGTCCGAAGAAGTAGCACCCAAATCCCCAAGAGCTTACTGTTTCGTTTCATAGGCATGTGAAAGATGTGACAAAACTGCGGGTGACTTGTGAACCACTTTAACTCGTCTGGCCCTTTTAGCTCTTGTATGACAGTCAATGCATTCTTCACTTCACGCTTCGATTGTATCTTAGGGTACTTGATAAACTCTGTGTGGCGAAATAAAGCTTAGGAGGATGCATACGTTCCATTTCCTCATCTGAATTCTGAAAAAGTATTCATACACAGGATTTAGTTAATATTTAAAACCAGTATTACTCAGTTATACCAATAATCAGTTTAACATAAGAATACTCAGTTTAACATAAGAATACTCAGTCAGCCTAAGAATACCTATAAATTATAATTCGATTTATATCAGTTCAGTATTCTATTCGAGAAAACCAACCAATTCCCAAATACGAGCCCCACAACAATACTATTGGCTTCCAACCAATTCTCAAATACGAGCCAAACCAAGTCACTAACTATTTGGAGGTTCTCTTCCAAATACAAGCCGAATCAATTCCCAAATACGAGATGAATCAACCAATTCCAACCAATTCCCAATTACGAGCCGAATAAATTCCCAAATACGAGCCGAATCAACCAATTCCAAATAATTCCCAATTGCGAGCCGAATCAATTCTTCAAACTAAATTTATCCAAATGTCAATGAATACTTACCAATGAACCACTGTTTGGTTGAACTTCATTAGGTTGAACTTCATCCTCTTCAGAAGTACTCGATACTGCATACTGAAGATTCCTCTCTGCCACTATTTGGAGGTTCTCTCGAGTTGGTTATCCCCTTCATTCTGGACTTGCTTCTGGAATTGGTTCTTCAGATGCTTCTGAAGCTCGTGTTCCCGGAGCTTCTTCTCTTAGGAGTGAATTCCTCCTTATTGCATTTCTCAAATTCATGTCTGAGGCGGCATCTCTTAAAAGAATAATCGGCCTTTTCTGAACCGAAAATACGAATAAGACTTAACTAATTTCGAACCGAAAACATACTCTATGAAGATTCAAGAAACTGGAACTTAATCAGACTTAATTGGAATCAATTGACAGCTAAAAAAGAAACAGATGCTCCAATTCCGGACATATACCTTTGACGACGGTTCTGTTCCAAGGAATCGCGAGAATCAGGTGGTGACGTGAATGAACAAGAAAAACGATGTCGAATAATGCTTGAATGTCGGAATCGGCTCGAATGGTCTGAATCGTCGAAAAAACGATGAACAAAACTGTTCGAATTTTCGCGTTAAGGGTGGAGCTCTCGGGTGAAGCGGACAAAGAAGAAGAAGAACAGTTTTAGGTTTTAGTATCTTGGTTCACTCCGTAATATTTACATAGGCACAAAAGCTTAAACGATTTTAACTAGGCCTGGGAATTTTAACCGAACCGAACTAACCGAACCGAACCGAACCGAAATTTTTGGTTTTCGATTCTAGTTCGGTTCCGATCGGCCAGATTTGAAAATTAGTTCGGTTCTCGGTTCGGTTCGGTTCGGTTCCGGTAACCGTTCGGTTACCCGAAATTTTTTTTTTTTTTTTTTTTTTTTTTTTTTTTTTACCCNACATGTGCACTTGCATAATTAGTAGGCCTGAGAATTTTAACCGAACCAAAATTTTCGGTTTTCGGTTTTAGTTCGGTTCTAGTTCGGTTTCGATCGGCCAGATTTGAAAATTAGTTCGGTTCTCGGTTCGGTTCGGTTCAGTTCCGGTAACCGTTCGGTTACCCGAATTTTTTTTTTTTAACCCGAAATTATACCGAATCATACCAAAATAAACCAAATTATATCTAACCGAAGAACCGAACTATCCGAAACTACCCGAAATATCCAAATTTACCCAAATTTATCCGATTTTAACCGATTTTAACCGAATTTAAACAAAAATTTTAAAAGTTCGGTTAGTTTCGGTTTTGAAATTTAAGAACCGAATTACCCGAGAACCGAACTAACCGAACCGATTTATAATTCGGTTAGTTTCGGCCAGAATTTCAAAATCCAAATTACCCGAAGAACCAAAAAACCGAACCGAATGGAACCGAATTACCCGAAGTCGCAGGCCTAATTTTAACCTTCTTGGATATAAAAAAAAATCAATTTTCCAAACATAACAGGGTATTTCCAAACACTTAAGGCGCAAGCCGCCAGCCATGGATTCGAATTTTCTAGGAAAACTAGTCAACAAAGTTTTCCGATTTTGGTTTTGATGGGATTTCACAGTGAACAATGGAAGATAATATTCGTACATCACCTATTCATCTTCTTGAATCCATAATCGTAAGAACTGAGTCTCCGCCATTTCTCCAATCTTTGCTAATCAATATCGAACAATTCATCTCAACAACGAATTTCAGTTTCATAGAGATTTTGTCTATCTTTCTGCGTATACTATGAAAGCAAACAATGAATTTCAATTTCGTATTCAATTTCAGATTTCGTCAATCTTTTTAAAGATTTCGTGACTTGTGTTTATCTCAAAAGTCTTAAACTCCAAACTTCACTTATTTTTTTTTTTTTTGGACAAAAAAAACTGTACTCTTGAAAAAAACTCTCTTAAACTCCAAACTTCTCTAAAACCTTCTTTTAACAAACTATACTCTTCAAGAGTTTAACAAAAACTGTAAATGGCCATGTGGAGCTGCTTACGCGCCTCCTCGCTCTCTCCAACGCGTCACCGTTTCTCTTCCCTCTGTCTCCTCTTCTACTCCCACCCTCCTTCCTTCACCGCCGACCCTCTCTTCTCTCCGTCCCCGTCGCCATCTCCTCCATCACTCTCCCCGTGTTTCTCCTCTCACCGCCGTCGATTGTTCTCTTCTCTGCCCGGCTCTTCACTGCTTGGACGAGAATTCCCAATCGGTTCTCAAGAAACCCTCAACGATGATTCTTCTTCTTTGCCGGTTCTCGCCGTCGTTGATCTCCTCGACGGGCTCCATCAATTCACANTGCTTGGACGAGAATTCCCAATCGGTTCTCAAGAAACCCTCAACGATGATTCTTCTTCTTTGCCGGTTCTCGCCGTCGTTGATCTCCTCGACGGGTTCCATCAATTCACAGGGCTCCCTTGGTGGATGGTTATTGCCTCTTCTACTGTTGCTGTCAGATTAACATTGTTGCCTTTACTCATTCTTCAACTCAAGAAACTGAAGAGGATCTCAGAGATGTTACCTCAGTGTTAGTGATTCCTTCTTCTTCTTAAATTCGTGTTTCAGTTTTTTTTTCTAGGAGCTACTCTCTACTGCTATTAGTTAATATATATAGTTTGAGGTTTTGTGTCTAGCTAAAGGAACATACAATTGAGAACAAATTCAGAACCTTTGTACTAGATATAGCTCAAGTGACACTTGTCTGGAAGGTTCGTACAAGTAATTATACAGAATCAAGTGTTCTTCTTTTGTTTTTGATACTTCTGTTAATTTGTACTTATGTTAGTTGTTTAGTTATTTAGTGGCTAAGGAACATGGTTGAGAACAAATTCAGAACCTTTCTACTAGATAAAGCTTCGGTAGCACTTGTCTGAAGGGTTCCTCCAAGTAATAATACAGAATCAGGTGTTATAATTTGCTTTTAAATATTTTTCTATCAAAAAGTTTTCTTCTTAGAGACAAATTCAGTACCTTTCTACTAGATATAGCTTCAGTGGCACTTGTCTGAAAGGTTCTTACAAGTAATTATACAGAATCAAGTGTTCTTCTTTGGTGTTTTGTACTTATGTTAGTTATTTAGTTTAGACTTTTTGTCTATTATCGTTAGTAACTAAGGAACATGGAACTGAGAACAAATTCAGAACCTTTTCTACTATATTAGCTTCAGTGGCACTTGTCTGAAAGGTTTCTGCAAGTAATTATACATAATCAAGGGTTATTATTTGCTCTGATATATTTTTTTCATCGAAATTTTCTCTTCTTATCAATGTTGCCTTTATTCATTCCTTCAACTCAAGAAATTGAAGAGGATTTCAGAGCTGTCCTGTCACATGAGTTTTAGTGCTACCTTTTCTTCTTTGATTGTTGTTTCAGATTTTTTTCTATGAATTACTTTCTACTTCTATAAGTTATCGTTAGTGACAAAGGATCATGGATCTGAGACCAAGTTCAGAACCTTTCTACTAGGTATAGTTTCAGTGGCACTTGTCTGAAGGGTTCCTGCAAGTAATTATACAGATTCAAGTGTTATTATTTGCTTTTATATATCTTTTAATCAAGAAAATTTCTTCTTAGCATTGTTGCCTTTATTCATTCTTCAACTCAAGAAATTGAAGAGGATTTCCGAGTTGTCACCTGACTTTTAGTGCTTCCTTTTTGTCTTTTATTCTTGTTTCAGCTTCTTTCTATGAACTACTTTGTACTTCTCTAAGTTAGCGTTAGTTAAGGATCATGGAATTGAGACCAAATTCAAAACCTTTCTACTAGATATAGCTACAGTGGCACTTGTCTGAAGGGTTCCTGCAAGTAACTATACAGAATTAAGTGTTATTATTTGCTTTTATATATCTTTTCCATCAAAATTTTCTCTTTTTAGATTATGCACAACTGGTTATCATCTTGACTGCTAGATAGCATTGTCTCCGTTTTTTTTGTCTTCATATTGTTAAACTAGGATAAGCGTTTTTTTACATGGTCACCAATAATTGCCATATATTTTTCGAGCTAGTATTGATTATGGTGTATACTATTTGATCGATTCTGCATATTCATGTTTGGTGTTGATGACGTTAAAAAGCCAATCTTACTGTTCATTTTCCCTTGCAGTGCCTATGCCGGTCCCAGAGACTCCAACATTAAGAAGCTCTATTGACCAATTTTCTCTTTTCCTTAAAGAAAGTCGAGCAATTGGTTGCCCCTCCTTTTTGTGGTTCTTCCCATACTTATCGGTCCAGGTAAAAACATCTTCTACGCAATCAACGTGCTTCTTGATTTTGCTTTGCAACTAAGAGTCATGCTTTGAATTCAACGTGCTTCTTTTCCTAAATAAACAAAGTTATTATGAAAATCTCCAAAAAAAAAAAAAAAACATTCATGCTTTGAACTTTATCTTGGGTCCCTGTATGGTACTCGTTTTTAGACACTCTATTGACCACTTAACTTGTGGATTCTTCTCTTTGACATAAGCAGATAAGCTTTATTTTCCTCTTAGTTCTCTTTGTATGTTTCCTTGCGCACTTAAGTGTACTGAGCTACTAATGAGAGTGGTGGATGAGTTTAAATTATACCTCTGTACATAAAGAATTTTGAGATCGAACATGCAATTCTTTCAATTCGTTAGTTCGCTGGTGTTTGCCACTTTCATTTGGGTCTTCTTCCCTATAATATGTTTCCTACCCCTTGTGGTTTGATTTGTATGGTTGCTTGGTGTCATTGTGTTGTTCTTGTATTAGATCTAATCGCCACAATGGAACAGGGCTTCTGCTTTAGGATTAGAGCTGATTTTTGTTCAGAAAGATCCATATTGTACATGCTTGTATATCTGTTTGATACCACCTTAAATGAAACTTGATCCTTGGTTTTCTTCACAAATGGATATAGTCTTTTCTACGTTGATAGTTTTAATAAATAGTCCATGTCTTTGCATCATATTTATACTCACGTATCCTTTGTCTTTCATCTTCTGCAGCTTCCATGCTTTTTCTTGTTGATGGCTAGCATCCGGAAGATGTCACTAGATGGTCATCCTGGGTTTGATTCTGTAAGTGGATACTACACAAGAATAATGACTTGTATAGTCACAAAGTTACAGCAGTAGTTTCCCTGTTTGTTTTGTTTCTGATCTGATTACTCAAATGTTTATGGCATTGCTCCTTGTTATGCTGAGGCAACGCTAATACTTTTAAGTTTTGCTTTACCGTATGGGAAAACAACTATTTTCGTTTGTCTCATATAATTTAGACTTTAAAGGCAAAGTAGTTTGGTTTCCAAACACAGGCTAGCTTTGAATAGTAGTGGGTGGGTGGGCTCTTACTGTATGTTTTCTTATGATATTAGGCAAATGAGAAAGTTTCTGACTTTCTTGATTCTGATGAAGAAAGAAATCTTCTTTGGCATCAACTCAAACGTTTCTCTTTCCCTTCCAAGGGGTTTCATTGCTCGAGTTACCATATGTCTAGGTGGCTGCAATCTGAGTTGACAAGAGTAGGCTAGATCAACGGTTTTAGGATTGCTTATAGTTTCTTTGGTACATTTATACCTGAATAGACGTAATATGTGTCTAACGTTTATTTGTGACTTGTTTTCTATTTGCATAATTTTTAATTTAGTTGTTGTAAATGGATTATATCTTTGACTGAGATGCTATCTTATCTTTGCAGGGTGGTGCCTTATGGTTCCAGAATTTGACTGATCTTCCTGCTGGCTCTTTTGGACCAGTCTTTCCAATTTTAATTGCCGTCTTCCATTACATTAACATACAGGTTTTTTTCGAATACTTGGAACTTAAAATATCTGTCGATGGGATCAATATGATGCTAACTTCTAATCCCTTTTCCAGATTTCTTTTGATTCATCCACAGTTCGCCAAACTACTGGCTTGACCGGGTTGCTCATGAGAGTGAGTTGAACAAGTCTTATTGCCTTTTTGTTATTAATATTAGATTTCATGCGTATTCTCAAGATTGTACTTGTTTTTGTGTTTGTAGTATTACAAGTTATATTTGGAGATCTTAAGTGTTCCTCTGTTTTTTGTTGGCTATGCTATTCCACAGGTAAGTAACATCTTCCATATCTTTCCGCAGCTCTTTGTAATCTATTTATTCTAGAAATCTTCATCTTTTGGACTGTTGGTCATCTCTCTGCTAGTCACCATACCGTCTTTCTGTTTCCTGTGTTTCAACATATGATTATTCTGAAATTAATCTTCTTGTTCAGTTTTATCTATTATGGGTCTGTTCGTTTGTCTGCCGCCTGCGGCTGCGGCCAAAAGCTGCGGCCAGATGCAGCGTCCAAACGCAGTGATTGTTGTTCGTTTGGTAGCCGCGCGGCTGGTCGCAGTCCAATCGCAACGCTGGATTTCTATTGCGACGCAGTGATCTGCGTCTGGCCGCAGCGTTTGGCCGCAGGTTCTGGGTCAAGCAAACCAACATAAAGTGGCCGCATGTCGCAGCCGCAGCCTCCTGCGGCAGGCAAACGAACAGACCCTATCACATTTTCTTCTATTTATCTCTTTTTCCTGTAGACTCTTATTCTTCCTTCATTTTTGCTTCTCGTGTTAGGTTTACTGAGTTATATGCCTATGAAAACAGAAATAATGCTTCTGTTTTCGTTCCACAATCTTATTCTGAAAACTAGCATTTTTTCTTTTTTGCTTTTTTAGGGAAGTCTTGTCTATTGGGTAACCAACAGCTCAGTAAATATAATTCAGGTATGCTATCCGTGTCTCATTTCGGATATTCGCAGTGAAAACAGTGATAATTTGCTTTTCCACTAAAATAAAACCGAAGAAAACTGAATTTTCTTACCATTGATTTAGTTTTTGGTTTTTTAAGATTCTTTATGAAAAGACAACTGTGAATAGAGGATGTTAAAGTGTGTAAATTCCTCACAGAGAAACTTAAACTCTGCAGCAATTATCTCTGAAGCACCCTACGGTGTCAGCAAAACTTGGTTTACTGAGTCAGGGGCCCTCTATAGGCGTTGAGCATTCCATGGAGATCACTGAATCAGTGATCAAGTATGTTGACTCTGACTTAAAAGAGCAGACCCTTTCTCTACAGGCTCTAACACCAGAAGAACTTCTTTCTGTAAGTAGTGGAACATAATAATCTATTGATCATGTCTACTTGTATCATGTATGTTTCATTTTTTCTTGAGACGGATTTGGTGTTAGCTTTCAGTTCAGGTCTTGTCGAAAGGTGATAAAGAAACATCGATTCAGTTGCTTAGGTGTGTATTTGTAAAGACTTTCCTCTTGGTCTTTTAGTATTCTTTATCTATAATGAACTTAAGACATGTTCACTGCATAGAGTATTATTATTCCTTTTGCAGATTAGCTCTTGAGAAGGATCCTGGATATGTAAGAGGTTTGGTTCTCATGGGGCAGACTTTGTTGCAGAAGACGCAGTTGTCGGAAGCTACTGAATATTTAGAGCTTGCTATCTCCAAGGTTAGCACTTTCTGTTCTTTCCACCTATTGGTCCTTTCTGTAGACTTGAGGTTCAAAATCTATCACTGATTTCCCTTTTCTTTTTCACTTACCACGTTATTTACTTCTCCTTGTTCCGCCCTCTTGGGTTTTTTGGTTTTTGGATATTTCTGTTTTTTGGTTGATTTAATTTCATATAATGTTGATTTCAGTTTTCTGCATAGAAATTGTAATCAATAAAACATCTAAAGAACTAAAATCAAAGAAAATAAAATTCATGTCTTATTTTAAAATCAGTGAAACTCGAAGATTCCTTATACTGTATAACCAAAGTGTTATTAGTGTATAATAGTGTATACAATACTGTTTTATATTAGAATTTAGAACTAATCGTTTTTTTTGTTTAACCGGTTTAAACGGTATATATCTGAGCCACATCCATATCCTATGGTTTTCATAAAATTACATACATAGCGTTAATATGGTATATCCAAAACCAAACCGTTGTTCTGTTTCTGTTAGGTCAGTTTGGTTCGATTTTACCAAATTGTATCTAGTTGGTTCATCGACTGTGTTGTAAGCTTAGGTGCTTGGGACTCTTTTACTAAGCAGCACTATTCTTTTGATTCCTTCTCAGCTTCTTGATGAGGCTGCATCTGATACTGAGGATGTTGAACTTCTAATGCTTGCGTCTCAATGGGCTGGTGCTGCATACGTACAACAGGTTTGACCAATTATTGTTTTTGAAATCACATCAAAGTGCCTCAGGTCCTGAATGAGAAATCTTTAGTCAGTTATGGCTCCTTTGCTTAGTTCGGATGCGAAGGTCTCTTAACTTTGTTCTGCAGTTCTAGTCACATTTCATCGATTTTGTGAATCTTTGTATTGCATTTTACTCTGTGGATTTTGTCGAAAATCGATCTTGAAGCCGTGCGGGCCTTTTATTGCAGGGAAATATGAAAAACGGAATCACACACTTGGAGAGAGTAGCGAAACTGAAAGAACCAGGTGATCCTAAAAGCAAAGAGCATTACTTTGAAGCATTGTTGCTTCTTTCGAGGTACTACTTTTATGAGTATAATAGGTGAAGAAGCATGTACACAGGACTGAATTGTGTAAGGAATGTGAACACAAAAGGTTTGGTTTTGCCTTGTTATTGCAGTGCTTTGTACAAAGAAGGGCAGAGTCATGAAGCTGCAAAGATTTTACGAGTAGTAGTGGATCACAATCCTGCGTACAAACCTCTGCTTGAGCAGTGTGAAGATGACAATGAGCTTGTAAGTAATCTTGTTAGTAGCAGGAAAGATCATTTTTGATAATCTCCAGTTTTAGTTTTGCACTCTTGTAAGTATTTGATTGCTACGCTATCTCGTGGAGACGGGTCAATCTTCGAGATAGTTAATATAACTTTATAATTTTATAGGTAGTATTGATGTAATCAAAGTGACGGAGAAAAATAAAAACATTCAACACCTTTGTGGTGCAATTTATAAAAGAATTAGGTGAGTAGCGTATGCGCGGATTTTGTTTCATAATATTTTATATTTTGTATTTGAGATATACTTTCGATAATTTATATAATATAATTTTATAGGTAGTATTGATGTAATCAAATTGACAGATAAAAACAAAAAAAACATTCATAATCCTCGTGGTGCAAATTATAAAACAGCATGGCACATATATTTTCAATTTAAGATTTAAAATCTCAAATCTAATTTGCTAGCAAATAAAAGAAAAGTTGAATAATAATTCTTAGCATTGTAGCTTGGCTGCTTGGGTAAATATAGTTGAATAATAATTCTTAGAATTCGAGATAGTTAATAATTGTTTTTGAAATCACAAACCAAACGAGATTACACAACTTCTCTATTAACCGAAGATGAGCAAAAAAATCTACTATGACCAACAATCTTCGACTGTTAATCTATCATCAATATAACAAATATACCATGTAGTTCTTTTGTAACCAATACGCCCATCTATAAACAAATATGCGCAGAAGAATGTAATAAATATACTTCGGATCAACACAAATCTACAAAACTCGCCTATGCCGCTACGAAATCTGTCCATAAATTAGCATTTCGCCACAGTCAAAATCCATCCTATGCCAACAAAACCATGCCTTTTTATGGAAAACGCCGAAACAAAACCCACTCTTTTCGTCACCTAACCCAGAAAAATGTTGGAGAAGATGAATAGTGCTTGACGCGAAAATGGGAAAGATAAGTACATGGAGAAGAGACAAGACGAAGGAGGAAGAAAAAAGTCGAATAAGGAAGAGAGAAGTAAGAGGAAGAAAGTTATGGTGATTTTAAGCGTGGATCAGACAACAAGTTATGGTGATTTGGTTCGGATGGTGTATGAAGATTTTGATTTGGATCAACGGTGTAATGAGGTTCAATTGAGCTACATGTCAAAAGATTATATGCAAAAGTTACCACAAGATACACCTCATGTGTTTGTTGGTAATTGTAGGCAATTGAGTGGTTTCTTACAACAATTTTGAAATGATCGACTTCGTCTATGCGTTCAGATCATTGAGAAAAATGATGAGAAATCAGTTGATGAAGACCATTTGAAGGAGAAAAAGTCGATCAAGGTCATAAGGATCGTGGTGTTGGTGGAAGTAAGAAATCTTCCCGTCAAGAAGAAGAACCCAATGAAGAACTTGAAGAAGATGAAGAAGAATGCAGATTTGACTATTGCGATGATCCCGACGGTGCAAGCTCTGGCAACGAGGATTAGAAAACGTGTCCCAAGTTTACAGAAGAGGAGGAACAAGAAGAAATAGAAAATCTGCCACCTAAAAAAGGGCTTTAGATTCGTTTCTGATTATGTCAAGTTAGAGATGTGTTCAGTAAATTTAACGGTCGGACAACGTTACGACACAAAACTGGAGTTGGAGACTCGATTGAAGATGTTTTCAGTTGCACAAAAGTTCGACTTTGACGTCGGCTATTCAACGAAAAGATTTTTGACAGTCACATGTTGGGTCGAAGGCTGCCAATGGAGAGTTCGTGCTTCAACAATTGGAGAGTGTCCAGAATTCCATATTAAGACTTATGTTGGACAACACACATGTTCTGTTATTCAGCGTTCATCTCGTGCACGACAAACAACTCTGAAAATACTAGGACGTCTTTACAAAGAGTTTGTAGGTGGTGTTGGACCGAAGATTTTGCCAAGTCATGTCGCTGATTCTCTCACTAAACGTTACATAATCAAGGTTGGATTTACACATTGGTTATGTAGATATATATCAACGTTATTGTAGAAACATGTAGGTCGATATCGTAGATTTTTTTGATACTGGGAGATTGTTGCAGCGGCAAGTAGCGTGATAAACAAGAGATACAAATTCAAACAGAGTTCGTATAACTTGTAAGCTAAGACTCGAGAAATCAACAATCAAGATGCTTGCGATTAATGAGAATTGAGAAAGAAAGTTCTCTGCTTTATTATAACTCAAAAACCAATCGTACAATAATGAAAACCTACATATTATATAGAGAAGAGAGGAAAACCAAAATCCTAAACTTAGTCTCTTCTCCAAGTAAATAAAACTGGCTTAAGACTAATGTCCAAAACGCTCAAGTTCAAAAATAATAATAACGATAAAGCCTAATAATGATAGATAGATGGTACATCATGTCTCCCGGGGTAACAGAAAATTCGACCCAAAAAATTCGACCTCGAAGTTTGATCAACATTGTCGTCTTCAAACGGAACCAAGTGTTTCACATTAAAAACATCGGCAGTCTTCATCTGATGAGGAAGTTGAAGGCAGTAGGCGTTGTTATTTATCTTCTCAATGATGTCGAGAGGACCAATCTTGCGCGGCTTAAGCTTATTGTAAATACCTGGTGGAAAGCGATCCTTAGTAATAACGGCCAAGACTTTGTCACCCACTTTAAATTGTAACTCCCGACGATGCACATCAACTTTCTCTTTATACTTTGTAGTAGCAGCCTCCAAATTGTCGTGCACTTGCTTGTTTAATTCAACAAATTCATTAACCATGTCACAAGCCTTACCATGCAAACAAGTGCGGTCCGGAGCAAGTCTCAAATACAACGGACTACACGGTGTAATACCATAGATAATACGAAATGGACTGAAACTTGTGCTTCGATTTATCGCATGGTTTTGCGCAAATTCAGCTTGACACAAGCTAGTACCCATGATCTAATGTTCTCCCCTACTAAACATCGCAAGAGATCTCCGAGAGCGCAATTAGCCACTTCTGTTTTCCCATCCGTTTGAGGGTGATAGGCTTAGCTCATATCAAGACTTGTTCAAAGTAACCGCCAGAGGAAACGCTAAAAATGTCCAAGAAACTGACTATCCCGATATGAGACAATAGAGAGTGGTAAGCCATGAAGCTTATAGATCTTTCGAAAGTGCACCATCTTAGAGAAATGATCAGTTGATCCAAATCATCAGTGGTCTTCTTTCGAAAGTGCACCATCTTATAGATCTTTCGAAAGTGCACCACTTGTCTTCTTGCAAGAAACAAAGTGCACCATCTTAGAGAAACGATCTACCACAACGAAGATGGAGTCAAACCCACGTTGGGTACGAGGGAGACCAAGGACAAAGTCCATGCTGATATCTGTCCATGGTTGAGTAGGTATAGGTAGAGGTAACTATAGCCCGGAGTTTGATGCATGACCCTTAGCTGCTTGACAAATTCCACACCGAAAAACAAAACATTCGACATCACGTTGAAGAGTACGCCAAAAATAAGATGTAGTGACCAAATGTAATGTTCTGTCTCGCCCAATATGTCCTTCTCCATGAAGTTCTTTGATCACTTAAAGCCTTAAGCTGCATTCTCGAATGCATAGCTTGTTGCCCCAAAACAAAAAACCATCAAGAACAAAGTAATCAGAACTCATACCTGCTTGTGCATCGGCCCACAATTTGCCAAAGAATGAATCTGATAGATATAACTCGGGAAGGACGGAGAAGCCAGGAAGAGAAACATGGAGAGTTGTCAAAAGACCATGTCGACGGCTAAGAGCATTTGTAACTTTGTTTAACATACCCGCTTCGTGCTTGATGACAAATGTAAATTGTTGCAAATATGCAAACCACAAAGCGTGTCTAGCCGAAATCTTGTCTTCAGAACCCATGTGTTTGAGCGCGCATTGATCAGTGACAGGACAAACTCTTGGCGAAAAATGCCAGCGTTTAATAGCTTAACCACCACATATAATTCGACATCGTAGTATAGTCCCCTCGAACTCGCGATCTTCTCACTAAAGAAGGCGATTGGCTTTCCATGTTGGCTCAAGACTGCTCATATACAACTCTTAGATGCGTCTTAATGTAGCTCAAATGGCAAAGAAAAGTTTGGTAAAGCGAGTACCGGGGCTCAAGTCAACTTGTGTGTAATGGTTGCAAAAGCTTGCTCCGCTGCTTCAGACCACTAGAATTGTGCACACTTGAGGCAATCCGTAATTGGAGCCATTATGCTGCTAAAGTATTGAGCCACGAAACGGATATAAAACGATGCCAACCCGTGAAAACTCTGTACCTCAATCATCACCGGATCTACCTCCAAGCCTCGTTGAGAGATGATGTAACCGAGAAAGAGAACTTGAGAAACACCAAAAACACTTTTTTTTTGTTGCAGCAAAAAGTTTATCGCGACGCAAAACCACCAAAATATCACAAAGTTGAGCTAAATGTTCTGTCAAAGTGTTGCTGAAAATTAATATATCATCGAAATAGACAACAACACATTTACCAATGAAGGGACGTAGAACTTGGTTCATCACACGCATGAAAGTGTTTGGGACGTTAGATAAATCGGAAGGCATAACCAACCACTCAAAAATCCTTTCTCGCGTTTTAAATGCCATCTCCCATTCATCTCCCGGACGGATTCGTATTTGATGATATCCGCTCTTGATATTGAGTTTTGTGAAGATAGGCACATTCACAATCTGGTTGATAGACTCATAATTTAGCATGTTTTAACACTCATTTTAGATAGTTTTGCATCCACTTGTGCATTCATTTAGTCACTTTTGTTCTCATTTGCATTCATATTAGAGTTTAGTGAGTCTTAGCCTAGCTTGTTGCATATTTGCATGGTTTGGAGTCTATTTCAGATATCTTTGGAGTTAAGGAGACTTAGTGGAGGATGGTGAATGGTGTGGATCAGAAGAACTGAGCTGAAAACATTGGAAAAACTCGTCTAAGACTCATACCGTTGAGGTGACCCGTGAAGAACACATTTTCCCTGCTCGGTGCAACTGGAAGTGCGAAATGTATGGGTCCGGACGAAGGCCTTTCACTTAGATTCAGACTCCAAAGCCTTCTTCAAAGTGGTAGAGGATCCAGTGAGCTTTCCAATGGCGTTGGAATCAAGTCATTCGGACCCAGGGTTAGAAAGTTACGGCGATTTTACTCTATATCGAGCAGTTGTATCGAGCTATATAGTTCGATATAGATCAAGCAGGATGAATCTGGATGACATATCGACCAGATACATCGAGCTACATAACTTGATACAGATCCATGCAGAGTAAAGATCGGGTCAGAAGAAGGTTTTCCATTCCGATTCAGCCTCGGAGCTCTTCAATAACGTTGTAGATAATTGAATCAGCTTTCATTTGGAGGTGGTTTTATGTCATTATGAGCAGCGGTTAGGGAGATACAACGGTTTTAGAAAACACCTGTCTATCAGCTCGAAATTCAATACCAACCTTTGACAAGAGTTGATCCGGACGGTTAATGTTCACTATAAAAGGCCAAAGACCTAATTTTTGTGGCTAAGCTTTATTTTTCTTGTTCTTCCTTAAGAAAAACCTTTCTTATGTTATAAACACATTTTGTATGAGATTTTGAGAGTTTATGCAAATTTGTAATTTGTCTTTCTTAATCTTTAATCTTTTTCTTCTCTAATCATGATTACTAACACTTTCTACTTAGGATTTGTTAGTTTTCAAATGATAAATGAGTAGTTCTCTTAGAATCCTAGAGAGGAGGTAGATTAGGGTGAGATTAAGTTGATCTATGATGTTTATGGCTTAATTTCTATAAATCCTTTCTTGTTTAGTGATCTAATGTTATATTAGCTTTAACCAAGTTATATATATCATAAGACATTTCCCACACAAGGTGTTTGATGAAGTGTCTCAACCAACTAAATCAAGGTATTTACATTCCTAGCTCATGAGAATGACTGTCTAGGGTGTTTATTGGTAGATTATAACTTGTTCTTAATGCTTATTGATTGCCTTTTCACTAATGATGATTAGTTCTTGATTAGGTAATTAATGAAGGGATTAGTACCATGAGAGTGGATTAGTCTTGTCTTGTTTAGAGTTCTAAACCTAAAGATTAACATTTGTTTGATTGTTTGAACATCATAGGTTAGCTATAGGATCACCCAAAGTCAATAACCTCATCCTTGGATTCACCTTTTTAACATTGTTAATCTTGTTTAGTATCTTGCTTAGTTTCTTGTCTTGCTTTAGTTTCTTATTTTCATATGCTTAAGTTGTTAGTTACCTTTTGAATTTGGTTGTTTTCTTTCATTTCACTTAGGTTGTTAGATAAAAACCCCATCTGATTGATTTTGCTTAGCTTATATAGTTTTATGTATTCCTAGTGTTGTTAATCTTAACCCCTATAGATTGATCCTCAAATACTACAATGACATGAGTAGGTTTGAGTAATTGATTAGTAAAAATCCTACTATCATTTTGGCGCCGTTGCCATGGGGGGATTTAGCATTAACCATTAGGAATTTGAATCTCTTTGAAACTAAGCTTTTATTTTACCTTGTTTGCTTATCTCTATTTGAGATGATGAATTTTTTCTTATTTTTGTTGTTACTAACTTGTATTACTTAATTCTCTTGTGCTTTCAAAGGTACCAAACCAAAAAGAAGAGAAATGAAAAGACAAGATCATTTGAGGTTTTTGAGATGGACAACCAAAGAAGCATTATTAAAGCTCCACAACCTCATGAATTGGTCTCCACTCCTACCCAAGCTAAAGAGAACAAGCCAACAATTGATAGCTTTGATACTCCTCATTCTCATGGGTTGAGATTTGGAATCCATCCTCCTCCAATAGAAGCCAAAGCCTATGAGATCAAACCAAGCTTTCTAAGGTTTATTCAATGCTCTAAGTTCTTGGGGATAGGAATGAAGAATCCTTATGATCATTTGGACTCCTTTAAGCGGTTGTGCAACACATTTAGGATTGAAGGTGTGCTCAAAGAAAGTATCAAGCTCATTTTGTTTCCATTTTCAATTGGAGAAAAGGCAAGCAAATGGGAGAGAGATATACCATCTCACTTGGTCAATTCTTGGGATGATTGCAAGAGGATCTTCCTTCTAAGGTTCTATCCCACACAAAAAACAGTCCAAATTAGGAGAGACATTTTGAGATTCAAGCAAGGCATCCATGAGACCTTTCATGAGGCATGAGAGAGACTTAGAGGATACACTCGGGATTGTCCATATCATGGATTCAAGAAAGAAGCAATCCTTAGCATTTTCTATTGGGGAGTTGATAAGAAGCACATATGGACATTGGATGTAGCTAGCAGAGGGTGTTTTGCAAACCTCACCATGGAACAAGGAGAGCTACTTGTTGAGAACTTGGCTAAGAGTGATGAAAGCTACATTGAAAGGCATGATACAACCCTCTAGAAGGCTCATGTGAAGACTATGAATTGAAAGACTTGCAAGATAAATTGGATAGATTGGAAAAACTCTTAAGTGTGCAACAAAGAGGAGTTAGTTTGGTTCATGATAAGCACCAACAATGGGAACTTCAACCAAGGGAGTAGGCTTCTCAATAAATGGTCTAACCATAGAGTTCAAAGAAATCAACAAGGACCCAAGAGAACCATGAGAATTCTCAAATCTCTAAACAAGATGAGGAACAAAGAAAGGTTCTCCATCAAATCCTAGAAGGTCAACAAATGAATGATATTAGGTTTGACAAGATGATAGAAAAACTGGATGACAAGATTAATGGTTTGCAAGATGAGTTAACC
Source organism: Alliaria petiolata (assembly GCA_020283515.1). NCBI lineage: Eukaryota > Viridiplantae > Streptophyta > Magnoliopsida > Brassicales > Brassicaceae > Alliaria > Alliaria petiolata. The sequence goes on along the minus strand of JAHZTW010000001.1, from coordinate 476,794,204 downwards.
CTTAAGCTTGAGAAATCAACCTCACATTTGGAAACCATAGAGTCCAAATTTGTTCAACTCACTTTACCATCCAAGAAACCAAAAGATTCAAGGTATGTCAATTCACCAATTGTTGTTGTTGAGGTTGATGAGAGAAGGACACCCAATGGTTTTAATGGACGAATTGGTGAACTCAAGCAAGAAGAGGTGGCTAAAAACGTGGGCAAAGCTCTAAGCTATAGTTTACCTTCCATCCAATGGGTTCATGAAGAGAAGAGTGTTTTTGACAAGAATAAAGGGGATGCATATGCTCTCAATGAAAAATGCCTAAGCTATTTCTTCTTTCCCTCATTGGAGAATAAGGAGGATGTGAGTAATTGTTAGACAAAGGATTTAGCTTCATCCCCAAAAGAATGTAAGAAGGAGAAAGAATCTCATGAAGAGAATGCTTTGGGTTATGGTAATGTTGAAGAAGCTTTAGCATTGGATGAAGCTTGCTTGAAAACTCTTTTCTCTACCACATTGGAAGATTAGAATGAGAATGGCAAGGGGAAAAAGATAGGTAAAGGCAATAAAGCCAAGAAGAAGCCAAACCAATACAACCATCCCACTCTTGCTCCATCCTCTCACACTATGAGTCTACACCCTTTTAGACTAATAGATGGAGCCATTGAGTACAATGTGAAGTGCAAGGGTATTCCTAAACCCTTTGCAAGTGTCAAAGTTATTTGCCATTCCACAATGAAGGAAAATGACAAGGAAAGGGTTGAAGAGCTACTCTCCAAGGTTCTCAAGCTTAATCTCACACATGGCACAAGCTTGGATCCATCCCTTGCAACTCATCTCACCATCACCACCTCAACAAGGAGTTACATTACTCCTCCTCTCAAACTCCCTAAGGATGAAGGCTAGGGCCAAGGTATGTCTTCTTTCTATTTCATTGTATATACCATTTTTTATTTTATTTGTTTTTGTTGCTTTGATCTCTCTTGAACTTTTATTACACAAGGGACTGTGTAATTTAAGTTTGGGGGAGAGGTTGAGAGATTTGATTCAATGTTTTGTTTTTTTATCTATGCATATTTGAGTCTCATGCATTCATCTAATGCATAGAACAACACAAAAAAATCAAAAATTATGAAAATTTTCCAAAAAACAAAAGTCATTTACATGTTGCATTTGCATTATAGGATTGAGTCTAGTTGCATTTCATGTAGGTTGGCATTCATATGCATAGGGAGCAATGATTAGCTTTTCCTTGTAGGATGCCAACTCATGTAATCAATTTAATGCCCTAGTTAGTAGTTCTTTGATGCCTTTGAACAAGTCTTGAAAGTAAGGAAGAACCATGTTTGGATCACTTCACTTGTCACTTAGATCTTGGTCGAAATAGAGTCGTGAAATTGATAACCAACTCTACTCACTTGAACCGAATTTGGACATTTAATTATCATGCCTTGCATTGAAAGTGAATTCATAGATTAAATATATAATTGAGCTTTCTTACTCACTTTACCACTCTTTTGCTAGCTTAAGTAGTACTCCCACCTTATCTGACCTCCTTTGAAGCCAAATATTATAGAGTTAATACTTGTGAGACCTTATTGTGATTGAACTTAGCATAAAGTGTTAGGTTTGGGACGACAAGTTTAGGCTCTCATGTAGATTCTAGCTCTCACATTTTGGGGCTAGTTGTAGGCTTAGGATTTGGGGTTTGGGTGCTTGGTGTTGCTTGGTGATTTGAGAAAAACGTTGTATGCTTGCATATTGGCATATTGAGTTGTGGGAAAGGAGTAGAAAGAAAGGGATGAAAAAAAGGCTTGGTGGAAAGTAAGGGAAGCATAGTTTAAAAGAAGAGAAGAAAATCAAAAGAGCCTAAAAGGCCAAAGAAAAGAAAGATTACCTAGAAATAAAAAGAAGAGCTAAGTTGTTAGAAGATCATACCATTCAGTATGAGTTAAAGGTTGAAGAAGATTTCCCTTAGAGCCTTAAAAGAAGAAGTGGTTTATGCAATTTGCAGGTTTAGCAAGGCACAAAGAGCCTTGGGAGATAAACGGTAACTTTAGAGGGTTGAGTGAGCTTGAAAAGAATGAAAGAGAGGGGTTCAAGATCATTGATAGCATTCCGGGTAGATGAGAGTATAGTCTTGTATGCATCACTTGTTTTTTACCTTTAGCAGTATGCATAAGTTCAATCCTTTTTGACTGAAACCCATGTTTGAATGAAAGCCGCAATGAATTAAGATCATTTTTTTATCTCAAAGCCTAGTCTCTTAGTCAAATGAATTCGCTTGCTTTGCATTGTCATGTGATAAGTAGAGTTTTTCTGCTTTTCAATACTCAACACTACTCATGTCATTGTAGTATGTGAGGTTATCAAGCCAACTTGGAAAGGAAAGGACACCAAGAATGCAAGAACAAGATTAATCTAAGTCATATGCGGTTTTTGATGGTTGAAATGGAATTATAAAAACTACTTATGCAAAATAAATAAATCCTAAAAGATAATTAGGCTAAAGAGCTATTCTTAAGGCAATTTATAAAATTATGGAGCAACAAAAATATCAAAGATTGAAGTTTTAAAACTAGGAATGCAAATATGAAAGGTTTCTAGCAACTTAAGCAACTAAAGATTGAACCTTGATTGACAAATATGAAAGATAGATTCAAGGCCGAGGGTTTTCGGTAAAGGAGATTCAAGTTTGGATCTTGGTTTCTAGAAAGATAGAGCTACTCATTACAAGAGCTAACTCTAAACTTAAGAAACAAAGTTAAATCATCCCACGGTTAATGGCTCCGATTCTTCATCCACCAATCCTTCCAAACTCACGGTTAGTGGAGGAGAGGATCAGTTGATGAGCAAGAAAGCTCCTTTCTTAATTTGGTTTAACTAAATCCTAATCTCCACCATCATGGCTTAAAAGGAAATAGTTTCATGGATGGTTTTATGAGATTCCTAAGCCCTCATGAGGTAAGGAAATCTCTAAGGACTCAAAGATCTCCATCGAGAATCTTTGGCATTAATCCCTCCAAACCAAGAAGAGTTAAGGATTATAAACATGCTAAACCTTTAGATCTAAACCCTTAAACCTCCCTAAACCCCTCGGCCTCAAACCTTAAGGTTACTACTCGCTAATCATAGTCAAACACTCCATAATCATAAGATTTGAAATGCTAAACATGATTAACGTTAAACAAGAAGAAGATTGAGATTAAAAAGATGAGTTCTTGCTTTAAAAACTAAAGGTGCGATTAAAAAAAGCTTAAAACCTTAACAATGGTGGCAAGAACAAAAGAGGAAGAAGGCAAAAAGCATAAGATAGGATATATCAAAAATTAAGGGTTTTTGCAATTTATAGTAAAGGAGGATTGGTCCCCTCAGAAAAAGACAAAACATGAGCTGGCATATAAGAATGGCGCGCCTGGAGAGAAGAGATCAAGCTGAGTCGTAGATCTCTTACCCGATCTTGGACTGGGAACGGGCTGACTTGCCCGATCGTCGGGTCATTTCAATGTGGTAATCGACCCTCTCGCTCGATCCTTGGGTTGTTCTGATCAGGATCGATCCTTGGTCTCGATCTTCGCTCCGTTCTTCCTGGGTGATGTCTTCGGGTCCGTATAGTCGCACGACCATCTTGATCGATGCAAGATCCGTTCTTCTTCCTTGAAACGGTCTAAGTGCCTCGATCTTCTGGTCGATCTCATCTAGTATGACCTGCCTTGCTCGATTATCTCCTCGATCTCAGAGAGCGTTTGTTTGTCCGAACCTCTCCAAGTGTCCACAAGCTCCTCTTTGATCCTCAGCATATCCACGCATCCTCCAAAGCTCTAGTGCACTCAAAACGACCTGAATATGATGCAAATATGAAAGAAATATGCAAATGCTAATGCAAACATGTCTAAAACCTAAAATGGGACAAAAGCTATAAGAAATTTAAGTATGAGTGCAAAAGTGCATGAAAAACTATCCTAAATGAGTGCTAAATATGAGAAATATATGAGTATATCAACTCCCCCAAACTTGCCTTTTTGCTTGACCTCAAGCAAATCAAAGACAAATCCGAGAGAGATGTTTAGAGGTGGGAGCTCAATATCCAAGATTGCTAACAAAAATAATCAACTCAATGTCCAAGTTCTTAATTCTAAGATGCATGTGAATCTATCCTACTCCAAAAGAGTTAGCCATGCTCATCCCAACATTCAAATGCACTAAGATTTCAATCTAGATAAGTCTCCCTATCAAACCAACTCTTTAACATTCATTAAGTACAAACCGTGAATCATGACAATGCAAGCAAGTGAATTCATTTGGCTAAGGGGCTGGGTTTTGAGATAAAAGTGATCTAAATTCATCCGGTTTTGCTTTTAAACAAAGGGTAACACTAAAAAAAGATTGAACTATATGCAAAATACTAAAGGTAAAAGACAAGTGTTGCATACAAGAATAGACTTTCATCTACCCGAAATGCTATCAATGATTCCTAAACCCTTCTCATTCGATTTTTTAGCTCACTCAACCTCCTAGAATCTACTCTTTTCCCCAAAGCTCATTGTGCCTTGCTAAACCCGAGAATTTCAAATACACTTTTTCGTTTAAAGCTCTAAGGGGGAACTTCTTCAACCTATTACTCATAGCAAATGGTGTAATCTTTCTTATAACTTAGCTCTTCCTTTTATCTCTAGGTAGTCTACCTTTTTCTTTGGCCCTTTTTTTGCTCTGTTGATTTTCTTTTCTTTTCTTTTTCTTAAGACTACCTAGCCTTTTTTTTTTTTTTTGACTTTGAGCTATTCCCTTTTTAAGCACAAGATTCAACATTTCAAACTATGCTTCCCCTTATTTTCACCAAGCCCATATTCATCACCTCTTTCTTTCCAAACATTTCCACAACTCATCAAGTAATACCTCGGCCAACAACCCCAAATCCTAAGCCTACAACTAGCCCCAAAATGCGAAACTAGAATCGACATGAAAGCCTAGACTTGTCATCTCAAACCTAACACTTTATGCTAAGTTCAATCGAAATAAAAGTCTCACAAGTATTCACACAAGAACAATTGGCTTCAAAGGAGGTAAGGTATGGTAGGAGTACTACTTGAGCTAGCAAGAGGGTTGCAAAGTGAGTAAGAAAGCTCAAATATTTTCAATCCATGAGCTCACTTTCAATGCAAAGCATGATATTTAAATGTCAAGATTCGTTTCAAGTGAGTAGAGTTGGCTATCAAATTCAAGACCCTAGTTCGACCAAAATCTAGTGACAAATGAGGTGGTCCAAGCATGGTTCTTCCTTATGAAACAAGTATTTTTACACTTGTATGCAATTTCTCAATTGCTCATAACATTGCAATACTTTAGATATCAATCCATCTTGGGAGTTTGATGCAAAAGGAATACAAAGTTTTGTTTAAGCTAAGCCAAGTTCGAAATTCAAGTGACAAGGAACTATTAGAAGCAAACCACAAGCTTAAAGAGACACTACAAGACTAAATATATGATTTAAAACGTTAATTATCACTAATCAAGCGCTAATCAAGCAATTAACTACTAATCAAGATTACTAATTGATAAAAAAAACAAAACCTAGGGATGGAATCATTGATTTGGGCATTCAAATGGTCAACCTTGCAATCATTTAAGCAACTAAACAAGCTATATCTATGCCTAGATCACTGATAAAGACTAATCCATGATGTGTGGTATTAATCCCTTTCCTAATCACCTTAATGAACTAATGATGTGTTAGCATTAAAATGATTAGCAAGCAATAAACGTAAGTCTAAATGGCATGATAAACATCCTAGGCAACTAATGTCTTATGCTAGGAATGTAAATATCTTAGAAAAGTGGTTCAAACATTTCATCAAACACTTGGTGGGTGTATGAAATGCTTATGATCCAAAATAGCAAAAGATTAGCTATTTGGCATTAAGAACACCTTAATAAGAAGAGAGATGAAAGAATCTATCCTAGATTGCAAGATTAAACCATTAGAAAACCCTAAATCTATCCCATCCCTAAGTTCCTAAGAGACTACTCACTAAACATAGCTAAACCAACAAATCTAAGGGATGAAATGCTAGTAAACATAATTAGAGAAGATAAAGATGAAAGATTAGAATAAACAAGATTCAAATTGCATTCAAGTTAAAAGAAATCTCAAAATCTTCTCAAAACCCCAAAGGGGCGTTTTTTCTGTTTATGCCCAAGAGAAGATACATAAAAATTAGGTTTTTAAGTATTTATAGGGAAGGAGGTCAAACCGGGTCAACCCGGAACAAACCGGGTTTTGACCCGGGTAGCAGTCTTGCGGAAATCACCATATCTCCCTAACCACAGCTCGTAATGAGATGAAACCACTTCTAGATGAAAGATGATTCAATTATCTACAACTTTGATGAAGAGCTCGAAGGCTGAATCGGAACGGAAAGTCTTCGTGTGATCTGATTTGTACCCGGAAAAACATCTGTGTTCGGATCGACCAGGCTCGTCGATCCAACTGGTCGATCCGAACCTCTGGTTATCTGGATCGACCACCTTCGTCGATCTAGCTGGTCGATCCGTGCTCCTGGATTTTTGGTTCGAGCAGCTCGTCGATCCAACACGTCGATCCGAACAAAAATCGATGTAACTTTCTAACCACAGGTCCGAATGACTTGATTCCAACGGCGCTAGAAAGCTCACTGGATCCTCTACAATTCTTAAGAAGGCTTCGGAGTCTGAATCTCAGTGCAAGGCCTTCTTCCGAACACATACATTTCCCGCCTCCAAATGCTCGATATGCTTCTAAAAGACTTTTGCTTCTCATTTGCCTGCTTCTCTTCCTCCTCTTGATCATCCATGAGACTCCATATGGTCCTCCAAGCCTCCAAAACACCTAATAAGGACTCAATATGTACAAATATGCAACAACCTAAGCTAACACTCACTAAACTCTAATATGTATGCAAATGGGAATAAAAGTGGCTAAATGAATGCAAAAGAACATGCAAAGCTATCTAAAATGAATGCTAAAATATGCTAATTTATGAGTATATCAATTCCCCCAAACTTGCCTTTTGCTTGTCCTCAAGCAAACAAACATGACAAATCTAGATAAGTCTCCCTATCCAACAAACTCTTTAACATTCATTTATTGCAAACAATGAATCATGTCAATGCAATGCAAGTGAATTCATTTGGCTAAGGGACTAGGTTTTGAGATAAGAATGATCTCAATTCATGTGGCTTCCATTGCAAACAAGGGTCTCACTCAAAGAGGATTGAACTTTATGCATAATGCTAAAGGTAAAAGACAAGTGATGGATACAAGACTAGACTTTCATCTACCCATAATGCTATCAATGGTCCTAAACCCCTCTCGTTATTTCTTTTTAAGCTCACTCAACCCTCTAAAGCTACCCTTTTCTCCCAATGCTATTTGTGCCTTGCAAAACCCATGAATTTCTTCTTTTAAATCTCTAAGGGGAATCTTCTTTAACCTTTATCTCATAGCGAATGGTGTGATATTTTAACAACTTAGCTCTTCCTTTTATTCCTAGGTAGCCTTTTTCTTTTCTTTGACCTTTTGGCTCTTTTGATTTTTCTTTTTCTCTTCTTAAGGCTACCTATAACTTTTCAAACTTAGAGCTATACATTTAATTACACAAGATCCACCATTTCAAACTATGCTTCCCTTATTTCCTTTCAAGCCTCTTATCACCCTTGTTCTTTCTACTCCTTTCCACAACTCAACATACCAAATGCAAGCATATAATTTCATTCCAAAGCGCCAAGCAATACCACGACCCATACCCCAAATCCTAAGCCTATAACTAGCCCCAAAATGCAAGAGCTAGAATCTACATGAGAGCCTAGACTTGTCGTCTCAAACCTAACACTTTATGCTAAGTTCAATCAAAATAAGGCCTCACAAGTATTTACTGTAGAACATTTGGCTTCAAAGGAGGTAAGGTAAGGCGAAAGTACTACTTGAGCTAGCAAGAGAGTGGCAAAGTGAGTAAGAAAGCTCAAATATGTATATTATCCATGAATTTACTTTCAATGCAAGGCATGATAATTAGATATCAAAATTTAGTTCAAGTGAGTAGAGTTGGTTATCAAATTCAAGACCATATTTCGACTAAGATCTAAGTGACAAGTGAAATGATCCAAACATGGTGCATCCTTACTTTCAAGACTTGTTCAAGGGCATCAAAGAACTACTAACTAGGGCATTAATTTGATTACATGAGTTGACATTCTACAAAGAAAAGCTCATCATTGCTCCCAATGCAAATGAGTGCAAACCTATATGAAATGCAACTAGACTCAATCATATAATGCAAATGCAACATATAAATGATTCTTATTTGGAAAAGTTTCAAATTTTTCAATTTTTTGGGGTTTTCTAAGCTTTAGATGAATGCATAAGACTCAAGTATGCAAAGGAAAATAAGAATCACAAAACACATGTCAAATTTCTCAACCTCTCCCCCAAACTTAAATTACACAGTCTCTTGTGTAATAAAAGTCCAAGGGAGACCTCAATCAACATGACAAGATACAAAAACGAAAATCTAAAGTAAATATATACAAAGGAGGTGGAGATACCTCAAAAACGTGAAGAGGAGGAGGAGTGGAGTTAGAGGAAGCTTTGGAGACTTTTCCTTGGGAAAATTCGACCTTGTACCATGCTACATGACCTCCGACATCCCTTTTACTAGGATAAACATGAGAATGCCTCCCAAGTGCGCTTGTTTTTAAGTCTCTAGCTCGACATATTGAAGGTCGGATCACCGGGATCATACTCATCATAGAACCATCCCCTAAACTCTTGCGTCCTAACCTCCTCAAAGGGTAACTTCCATGGATCATCAATGATCTCTTCATTGGTGGAGATTAAACCAAGATACTTGGCAAAGGGTTGTGCCATTGGAGATTATTCTTCTTCACCCTCCTTGGAGGCTTCTTCAATGTGACTATCCTTTTTCTCCATCTTGGAAATGAGTTTCACATGTGTTTCCTTCTTGGTTGAGAGCTCTTTCTCAACAATTAAGCTCTCACTTGCATTCCCTATGCAATCAACAACCAAATCACCTTCACAAGGATCTTCATATCTTATAACAAGATTCTCATCAACCATGCATCCAAGAAGAGCTTCAAGTTCTTCTATAGACCCATCGGCTTCTTGTTGGAGTTCATCATTGAATTGAGCTTCATCCTCTCGTTCCTCATTCCATTGGGTATTTTTGGTGTTGATGGACTCCACATGTGATGTTGCAACAACTCTTGAACATGGAGTAGGAGTGCCTATTGTGAAGTCAAGCATGCGAATGCTCTCATTAAACTTCTCTTGCTCTTCCAAAATTAACTTCGCCAAGTTGAGATTCTCTTCTTCATAAGAGATTTGGGAAGAATAGGTTTCTCCTTGATCATAATCCATGCCCCAAGATTGGTATCTCTCACCATATCCATATTGGTTCACTTGAGCAAAGTTTACATCCAAAAGTCCTCCTTGATAAGTGAATGAGCTTTAAAAAACATGGTGGCTTGTGGGGTCCCAAGCCATCCCTATTTCTTGATTCTCTAATATAGCCTTCAACATTGAAGCTATATCCGAAACCATACTTTCTCCCTTGTGATTGTGCCTTGCAAAAAGAACAAACACTTGAAAGAAAGTTAGTAACCAAACAAACAAAAACAAAAGAAAGCTTAGTCTCAAACTAAACTTAAATCCTAGTGATCAAACAATCCCAATATGGCAACGACGCCAAATTGAAACAAGTATTTTTACACTTGTATGCAATTTCTCAATTGCTCATATCATTGCAATACTTGAGATATCAATCCATCTTGGGAGTTTGATGCAAAAGGAATACAAAGTTTTGTCTAAGCTAAGCTAAATTCGAAATTGAAGTGACAAACAACAATTAAAAGCAAACTACTAGCTAAAGGAAACACTACAAGACTAAGAATATGACTTAAAACCTTAATTAACACTAATCAAGCACTAATTAAGCGATTAACCATTAAGCAAGATTACCAAATTACTAAAAACGAAACCTAGGGATGGAATCATTGATTTGGGCAATCAAATGGACAACCTTGCAATCATTTAAGCAACTAAACATGCCATCTCTATGCCTAGAACACTAATAAAGACTAATCCATGATGTGTGGTACTAATCTCTTTCCTAATCACCTTAATGAACTAATGATGTGTTAGCATTAAAATGATTAGCAAGCATTAATCATAAGTCTAAATGGCATGATAAACACCCTAGGCAACTAATGTCTTAGGCTAGGAATGTAAATCNTAGCAAGCATTAAACGTAAGTCTAAATGGCATGATAAACATCCTAGGCAACTAATGTCTTATGCTAGGAATGTAAATATCTTAGAAAAGTGGTTCAAACATTTCATCAAACACTTGGTGGGTGTATGAAATGCTTATGATCCAAAATAGCAAAAGATTAGCTATTTGGCATTAAGAACACCTTAATAAGAAGAGAGATGAAAGAATCTAACCTAGATTGCAAGATTGAACCATTAGAGAACCCTAAATCTAACCCATCCCCAAGTTCCTAAGAGACGACTCACTAATCATAGCTAATATAACAAATCTCATGCAAGAAGTGTTATTAAACATGATTAGATGAATAGGGAAAGAAAGATTAGAAGAAACAAGAATCTAATTGCATTAATTTTAAAAGATAACTCAAAATCATCTCAAAACCCCAAAGGGGCATTTTTTTCTGTTTAAGCCCAAGAGAAGATACATAAAAATTAGGTTTTTAAGTTTTTATAAGGAAGGAGGTCAAACCGGGTCAACCCGGAACAAACCGGGTTTTGACCCGGGGTAGCAGTCTTGCGGAAATCTCCATATCTCCCTAACCACAGCTCATAATGACATGAAAACACCTCCAAATGAAAAATGATTCAATTACCTACAACTTTCATGAAGAGCTCGAAGGCTGAATCGGAACGGAAAGTCTTCATCTTATCCGATTTGTACCCAGAAAAAAATCTGTATCGACCTGGCTGGTCGATACGGCTCGTCGAGACGGACCTTGGGAATGTCTGTGTCGACCTGGCTGGTCGATACGGCTCGTCGAGACGGACCTCGGGAAAGTCTGTATCGACCTGATTGGTCGATACGGCTCGTCGAGACGCTGTAAAATCGCCGTAACTTTCTAATCCGGGGTCTTAATGACTTGATTCCAACGCCATTGGAAAGGTCAATGGATCCTCTACAACTTTGAAGAAGGCTTCGGAGTCTGAATCTAAGAGCAAGGACTTCTTCCGGACACATACATTTCGCGCCTCCAAATGCTCGATATGCTTCTAAAAGCCTTTTTCTTTTCATTTGCCTGCTTCTCTTCCTCCTCTTGATCATCCATGAGACTCCATATCGTCCTCCAAGCCTCCAAAACACCTAATAAGAACTCAATATGTACAAATATATAACAACCGAAGTTAACACTCACTAAACTCTAATATGTATGCAAATGGTAATAAAAGTGGCTACATGAATGCAAATGAACATGCAAAGCTATCTAAAATAAATGCTAAAATATGCTAATTTATGAGTATATCACCTTACTTTCAAATTTATTCACAAGCATCAAAGAACTACTAACTAGGGCATTGAATTGATTACAAAAGATTAACAATATACAAGGATAGGCTCATCATTGCTCCCAATGCATATGAATGCAATCCTAAATGATAAAAATCTAGACTCAATCCTAAAAAATTCTACATATGCAAATGCAACTACATGAATTGTTTTGGATTTTTGAAAAACTTTTATGATATTTTTTTTGTATTTTTCTATGCCATAGATGCATGCAAGACTTAAGGATGAAAATGGAAAATAAGATTCAAATAAAAACATGTCAAAGCACACATTCTCCCCCAAACTTGAATGACAACGTCTCGGTGTCAAACAAGTCCAAGAGGAGACCAAATCCACAAAAACAAAAAAAAGCTAAAAATGCATGGTATTTACAAGGTTGTGTTTTGGTACCTCGGCTGCGAAAAGGAGGAGGTGGATGAGGACGGTGAAGTGGAGTCTATATGAGGACTGGAATTTCGGCTGTGCTTCCTAATGTTATGTAACACGCGTCATGGGGGGCAACAATTCGAGGCCTTCTATGCAGTTTATTAACACGCCATTCGGACTTGGGAGGATGTAAGCTTTCTTCTCATTCTCCTTATTTGTGAAGTAATGGGCAAATGTGTTAGGGGCAAGGGGAGGTCCAAAGAAGCCCATTTCTAGCATGTAGTCGTGGTCCATGTACGCTCACTTTGTGCATGCTTCGAAGAATGAAAGGTCCACTCCCGCTTTCACAAAGAGAGGAGTGAGAAATCCTCCTAAGGAGATAGATCAAGACTGTGCTCTAAGTGCCCATTTCTTATACTTTGCCAATGAGGAAGCTAGGATGCATCCATAATTTACATCCTCTCCGAAGTTGTCATCCACTGGATCATCCTCATTACCCGAAAGCCATCGCTCGTCCCACATAAGCTCTTTTACTCCTTGGAAGAGAAAGCTAAGTTCACGCTCTTCCACAATTGAAGCTGAGGTCTTTCCCGAGATGGTGTTTGCAAGGAGCTGCAGTATGTACCGTAGCAAAGGGCTCCTAAACCTCGTGATTTTGGATCTGTTGCTCTTGAAATTTCTTTCACCAATCAGATTCCATAGGGCGCTTGCCGATTCAAACTGCGGAAATTCTACCAAGGGAGCTCTCTCATTGAAGTGATTGGCGTTGCATATGTCTGGAATGGTCAAGCTGAAAACGTTTCCCCAGACCTTGAACATCATGCGCCCTGTTGATGGTGTTGGCGAGCTCGGATCGTCGTAGGAGAGGTCCATTGTGGATAAGAAATGCAAGGTCACCTCAAGGTAAGTGGGACAATCCAAGGTTGCCAAAAAGCTGAGCTCCATGTCTTTAGGTAGCTTATCAAAGGAATCCAACAGTCCGATCTCTTGCAAGAAGACTCGGCTTGCGAATTTGCGAGCCTCATGCGTGTCTTTCTCACCTCATTAGTCCATACTAACAATCCCACTTGTGGTGAGTGTCCAAACCTCCTTGACGCCATTATACCTGAGAAGCAAAAGCTCGCGAAAAGAATGAGAAAATAGCGATTTGCTAGAGGATCAAGGCAATCAAGGGGGATTAAACTCTTAAACCTTATGCAATGTTTCTAAATTTTTTGGGATTATTCTAAAAGTATCTTTAATTCTAGGGGATAATCTGTTCTAATCATGGAAAATCTCAGAATTTTCCCTCAAACTTAGATATTTCTAAAAATTAAAACACAGTCCCTAATCATTCAATCCTACTCAATCCTATTAACTAGGAATTTCAATAGAATTTCAATAAATTTAAAATTTCCATAGAAATACCTTTCAAAAACTTGATGGAAGGAGTGAAAATGAAGGACTATTTCTCTTGCCAAGACCGTAACTCACACTCTCTCTCTTTCTCTTAGAAAAGTAATTTTCGAAACACAAATGGAGAGGGTGTGGTGGCAAGGTCTTATAAAGAGAAAATAAAATTTGGAATCATGCATGCAAGAGGTCTTGGAATTTGTGGTCAAAGCATGTTCACCATGGTCAAAGGTGTCAGCTTTGACCAAAATTCAAAATTCAAATTTGAAGGGAAGGAGAAAGAGAGGGAAATTCGAAAACTTACATTGACATGAGATTGAGTTAATTTGGTCGATCTAAACCTCGATCTAATGCCTAATAGGCTTGAAATCGATCGTTCAGATCGATCGTTGCCTCGATTTGATTTGAATCGATCTGAAGATCGATTTCTCATCTCGTTTTGTGGTCCTTCAAGGCCAATGTTAAGGTCCCCAGATCGAGCTCCAAGGTCGATCTTGCTACCGTTTTAGCAGAGATCGAGTGGAGTGATCGATCCAGACATCGATTTTTCTTCCAAGATCGAGTAAACTTGCTCGATCCACACCCCTTTTGAATATTCATTTCGAACTCATGGGTGGGTCATCCTCTCGAAATCGAGTTGTTCACCCAATCGTCCGGTTGATTTGAATTTAATCGACCAGATTTCCTCGATTTAGTAGCTCGATCTAGTAAAGATCAAGCTATGTCTCGTCGATCTACGACTCGATCTCGTGCCTGCTTTCCTCCTTTCAAGGCTTAGTGAACTCCTAAGAACGTGCTTCCTGATCCCCAATTCCTCTTTCCTATAAACACAAACATAAAAAGAATAAAACAGAAAAAGAATATATACATAGATAGGCATGGGATTGCCTCCCAAGTGCGCTTTTGTTTAACGTCGTTTAGCTCGACTTTTCTTACTCCCTTGTTAGGCTGGTTCCGAGTCTTGGAGAGGCGATGTGACTCTCTCCTCGTTGCTCTCACTAGCCATGTAGGGTTTGACTCTGTGCCAATTCACTGTGAAACTTTTTCCCTCGTTGTCTACCAAAATCATCGCTCCATAAGGAAGAATTTCCTTGATTTCAAACGGTCGGGACCATTTTGACTTCAGCTTCCCGGAAAACAACTTTAATCGTGAGTTGCACAGCAGTACCTTGCTTCCCTCCTTTAGATCTTTCAGAACCAGCTTCTTGTCATGCATGGTTTTCGTCCTTTCCTTGTAGATTCTAGGACTCTCATACGTGTCTAACCGTATTTCATCAAGTTCTTGGAGTTGTATTAGTCTCTTCTCTTGGGCTGTCTTGAGTGAGTAATTCAGTTGCTTGACAGCCCACAGAGCTTTGTGCTCCAACTCCACAGGGAGGTAACAAGATTTACCATAAAGGAGATTGAAAGGTGTGGTACCAATGGAAGTTTTAAAGGCTGTCCTATACGCCCAAAGAGCGTCGTTCAACTTGCTAGACCAATCTTTCCTTGTTACTCCCACTGTCCTCTCTAAGATCATCTTAATCTGCCTATTGGAAATCTCCACTTGGCCACTCGTTTGAGGGTGATACGGACTGGCTACCTTGCGTCTAACTCCGTGCTTCCTCAAGAGGTTCTCGAAAACCTTATTGATGAAATGGCTTCCTCCATCACTAATAGCTACCTTGGGAACTCCGAACCTTGGAAAGATTGTGGATTTGAAGAGCTTGATTACTACCCTCGTGTCTTTCGTAGGGCTTGCTACCGCTTCAATCCATTTGGATACATAGTCCACGGCTACCAAAATGTATTTGTTGGCGAAGGAGGATGGGAAAGGTCCCATGAAGAATGAACCCATGTGAATCTTTGAAAAGTGTGGGCCACCAAAAACCATCATGTAGGACCTTTTTGGCCGTCTTGAATGTGGCGAAATGGCCTCCATAGGTTGAACCGTGAGAATGGAAAAGTATGTCCATACCCTCTTCTCTTGTGACACATCTCCGATACAAGCTATCCACGCATCTCTTGTACAAATAAGGCTCGTCCCAGAAGTAGCGAGAGACATCCCTCATGAACTTCTTCTTGTGGTAAAGGTCTAGATGAGTGGGTTCCTCTCCACAAGCCAAAAAGTTGACTACGTCCGTATAAGATGGGGTTTCTTCCTTTTTAAGATGCGAGACTTCTTCAAGCTTGTCACTATGGTCCTTGGCACAAACTATGGAATGGATGATCATGAGCTGCTCTTCTGGTAATGAATCATCCATAGGTAAAGCTTCGCATACCCTCATTTGTGAAAGATGATCCGCAACACCGTTTTCTATATCCTTCTTATCTTTTATCTCCATATCAAACTCTTGTAAGAGTAGAATCCACCGCAAGAGTCTTGGTTTGTTATCCTTCTTGGCGTATATATACCTCAACGCTGTGTGATATGTATAGACAATCACCTTAGAACCCACCATGTAGCTTCTGAATTTTTCAAATGCAAAGATCACAGCTAGGAGCTCCTTCTTGGTTGTTGCGTATTTGACTTGCGTGTCATCCAAGGTACGACTTGCATAGTATATAACATGCAACTTCTTACCCTTCCTCTGACCTAGAACAGCTTCCACAGCGTAGTAACTTGCATCACACATGATTTTAAAAGGCAACTCCCAATCCGGTGCTTGAACTATAGGCGCGGACACAAGTGCTTTCTTGATTGTCTTGAAAGCTTCAAAGCATTCTCCATCAAATTCGAACTCTGCCTCCTTGCACAAGAGTCTTGTAAGAGGGCGTGCAATCTTGGAGAAGTCTTTTATGAAACTTCTATAGAAACCAGCATGGCCCAAAAAGCTTCTAATCCCCTTGACATTAACCGGAGGTGTCAAGCTCATCATGACCTCAACCATCGCTTTGTCCACCTCAATCCCCTTCTCTGAAATCTTGTGACCAAGGACTATCTCTTCTCTGACCATGAAGTGGGCTTTTTTCCCAATTGAGCACGAGATTGGTCTCCTCACACCTTTTCAATACCCTACACAAGTTAGACAAGCAAACACCAAAGGAAGAGCCATACACAGAGAAATCATCCATGAATACCTCAACCATCTCCTCAATCAAGTCAGAAATTATGGACATCATGCATCTTTGAAATGTGGCTGGAGCATTACAAAACCCAAAAGGCATTTTCCTATATGCAAAAGTTCCATAAGGGCAAGTGAAGGTTGTCTTTTCTTGATCATTAGGGTGAATGGGTATTTGAAAGAAACCACTATACCTGCCTAAAAAACAATAATAAGGGTGGTTTGCCAATCTCTCTAACATTTGATCGATGAAAGGAAGAGAGAAATGGTCTTTCCTAGTGGATGAGTTAAGTTTTCGGTAATCAATACACACCCTATGACCCGTTATGGTCCTAGTTGGTATTAATTCATCTTTTTCGTTCCTTACAACCGTGATACCTCCTTTCTTTGGTACCACATGGACTGGAGAGACCCATGTACTATCACTGATAGGATATATCACGCCAGCATCTAGAAGTTTGAGGATTTCTTTCTTGACAACTTCTTTTAGGTTTGGGTTCAAACGTCTTTGGTGTTCTATGGACGATGAGTTCTCATCGTCTAAGTGGATCCTGTGAGTGCATAGTAGTGGTGAAAGACCCTTGATGTCACTTAGTGAGTACCCAAGAGCCTTTATGTACTTTGTCAACTCCTTAAGGAGTGAGTTCAGCTCATCATCACTTAGACTCTCATTAACAATTACCAGGTAAGTAGAGTTTGATCCTAAGAAAGCGTACCTTACCCCGGTTGGTAGTTGTTTGAGCTCCACCTTTGGTGCAAGGAGCCCACTCCAGTCCCCTTCCAGGCTTGTAGCGAGGTTGCTTTCCTTCTCAGCATTCCTTGACCCCGAATCTCGCACTAAGAGGCTGCTGTCCTCTCCCGATTTTTCAGCAGAGATCGATCTGATTGCTCGACCGTGGTGTCGTTCTTCTCTTGATCGAGCGATCTCCTTCGATTCAACGAGTCGTTCCATCGAAGATCGAGGAGTGGATCGCTCCTCAAGATTGATCTCAGAACAGAACTCGGTTGCTTGGTCGATCTTAGCCCCGTTCTCAACACTGAATCGAGGGGTTAAGTCGATCTTTGGCTCAATCTCTAGTTGAAATTCGTCATCTTCTTATGAAAACTCTCGGTCATCAAGTAGTTTGACGTATTCTTGCGTCTCCTTGCTAAAATACCCATACTCTCCATGCTCTCTTGTCAAGGCTATCTGCAGGTGATCCTCTTGCCTTAATTCCTCCAACAGTTCGTCCGCAAAAGCATCCATAGCTTCCACGTAGAACATTTGTCCACCAATTTTTGGTTTCTTCAAAACCTCATTGATGTCGAAGTATAGCCTTAGATCCTTACCCAAATGCAAATAAATTTTGCCATTCTTCACGTCTATAATGGCCCCGGTTGTTGCTAGGAACGGTCTTCCAAGAATCAGGGGGTCTTTGGGTTCCTCGTCTATCTCTAAGACAACAAAATCCGTGAGAACGTTCACGTTGCTTATCCTGACCGGTAGATCCTCTAGCACACCTACCGGCAGCCTCACGCTTCTGTCAGCAAGGATGAGGGAGATTTTGCATTCCTTGAACCTTGTGAACCCTAGCTTCTTTGCAACGAAGTGAGGCATAAGATTTATGCTTGCCTCAAGATCGCATAAGCAACTGTCAAACTTCAAGGGTCCAAGTGCACACGGTATGGTGAAAGAACCAGGATCCCCGTGCTTCTTGGGTGCAATAGCCTTGTGGATAATATCACTACTCTCATGGCTAAGGACCACCACCTCTTTAGAATCCTTTGCCCTTTTTGCGAGAGTATCTTTCAAAAATTTCGCATACTTTGGTATGAGAGTCAAAGCATCAAGTAAAGGTATCTTCATCTCGATCTCCTTCATATGCTTTTTAAATAGTGCTCTATGCTTCTCTACGAGTTGCTTCTTGAACCTTCCCGGAAAGAGTAGCTTCGGCTTGTACGGTGGTGGAATGAAAGCATCTTGCTTCTCACTTATTCTTTCTACTGTTTCCTCTTTGACCGCTTCTTTTCCTTTACTTGACCTCTCGATGTAGACATCATCAAAGGTTACTTCTTGGTCTTTTGAAAGACCTTCCTCCCCCACTTGAATCACAATGTCCTCATTGTGTTGAGGTTTAGAACTAGATAGCAATTCCTTCCCGCTGCGCAGTGTAATGGCCTTAGCATACTCCGTTGGTTTGGCCGGTGGTGTGATTGCGTTGTAGGAGATGGTTTTGCCCTTCTCAAGTTGCTTAACCTCTATGGTCAGTGTATTGAGTCTAGTGTCAAAATCTATGTGAGAGGAGTCCGTTCTTGTACTGAATTCATCAAGCGTTTTTGTCATATGCAAGTTCATTGTTGCTTGTTGTTGCATGAATTGTTGAAGCATCGCTTGAACCGCGTCATTACAAGAAGCTTGAGCCTGTGGAGGCTTAATAAATCCAGGGGAAGACCCGTTCTTGGCTTGTTGTTGTTGACCTTGAAAATTGCCTTGTCTAGGTCCTTGGTATTTATTCTTGTTCCCATATCCGCTTTGATTTCCAAACTGTGTTTGTGGGGGGTATACTTGATCATTCGGGTTCTCCACATTGTTGCTTCGGTATGACAAGTTGTTGTTGTTGCCTTTTGTGTAGTATCCTTGTTGTCTAGGATAGTCTTGGCCACCAACCCAATTGGCTTCTTCTTGGCTTTGCTCCAACTCATCCAAGACATCCGTGGCTTTTCCAACAAAGTGCACATGCTTTTGATTAGCAAGCACGGGCTTATCAATCTTCTCATGGAGAAACTTTAACTCCCTCTTGTGTGACTCTACCTCAGATCCTCTAGGTGCTCGGTCATAAACCTCACTGTAGTTTCCATCACTCAAAGCAAGGTTCTCTATTAGCTCCATACCTGCGGTGATATCTTGTCCGAGAAAGTTCCCCTTACTCGCCGTGTCCAAGAGCATCCGAACTCGAGGCAATGTTCCAAATCCTAATGCTTTCCTAATCCAATTTGGCAACGGCGCCAATTGATAAGTAGAGTTTTTTTGCTTTTCAATACTCAACACTACTCATGTAATTGTAGTATGTAAGGTTATCAATCCAACTTGGAAAGGAAAGGACACCAAGAATGCAAGAACAAGATTAATTTAAGTCATATGCGGTTTTTGATGGTTGAATTGGAATTATAAAAACTACTTATGCAAAATAAATAAATCCAAAAAGACAACTAGGATAAAGAGCTATGCTTAAGGCAATTTCTAAAATTATGGAGCAATAAAAATTTCAAAGCTTGAAGTTTTAAAACTAGGAATGCAAATATGAAAGGTTTCTAGCAACTTAAGAAACTAAAGATTGAACCTTGATTGACAAATATGAAAGATAGATTCAAGGCCGAGGGTTTTGGGTAAAGGAGATTCAAGGTTGGTGGTTAGAGGATTTTTCCTTGTACTTAAATAATTACTCAAACCCCACTCATGTCGTTGTAGTGTTTGAGAATCAATCCATTTGGAAAAGGTTAAGACAATAGGAATGCATAAAACTTCTTAATCTAAGCTAGCAATAAAGTTTTGAAGTTTAACTAACAACCTAAGTGATCAAACAAACCAAAAAAAAGTTACTAACACCTTCATTAAGCAATGGATGCACTAATCAAGCAAATTGAAAGATAATTAACTACTAATCAAGTTTATCAAATTATTAAAACGAATCCAAGGATGGGGTTATCAATCTAAAGTGTTCCAAGAATCAATCTTTGATGTCAAACAATAACAATATATGCTAATCCCTAAGCTTAGAACTCAAAAGCTAGACTAATCCACTTTCATCGCACTAATCCCTTCATTAATCACCCTAATAAAGAATAAACTTTCATTTTTGAAAAGGAAGCTAACAAGCATTATGAAACAGTTCTAAATTGCTAATAAACACCCTAGACAATCACTTCCATGAGGTAGGAAAGTAAATCACTTGTTTAGTTGGTTGGGGAATTTCAACAAACACCTTGTGGGTGGGAAATTCCCTAAGGCCTAGTTTTAGCAAACAAACATGACAAATCTAAGAGAGGGGTTTAAAGGTGGGAGCTCAATATCCAAAAAATGCCAACAAACATAATCAACTCAATGTCCTAGTTCTTAATTCTAAGGTGCATTTGAATTCATACTACTCCAAAAGAGTTCGCCATGCTCATCACAACAATCAATGCACAAAGAACTCAATCTAGATAAGTGATATATCATGGTTTTTACCACTTTTTGACCATGATATAAGTCTATTTTATAGAGTCTTTTGTTATTTTTAGAGTCCTATTAGAGTCTTTACAGGATGGAGTACATTGGGAGCTTAATTCGAGATTTTGGAGCTTATTGGAGCATTCTGGAGAAGCCGTCGAAGTGATGAAGTCGGAGCCGAAATACACGAAGGGTGTTGATCGACGCTGACCCCTCGTGTCGATCGATATCAATGAAGCCGCTCAAGTTTGGCGATTTCCACAAGGAAAAGGAAATTGCCTCAAGTTCTCATAATTTACAAGATTGCCCCTGACGCGAATTTACCTCTATAAATAGGTTTTGAAGGCATTGTTTAGCCTTACACATTATCATTATTTTTCAGTTTTTGAGACATAGAGAGATTGATCCTGAGCTTTTGGGGAAACAATTTTGTACTCTTCCGAGAAGTTTTCGAACCCCTGTATCATTCTCTTTTCTTATTTTATGCAGTTTTATTCAGTTATGATTTGTGCTTTCATCTCCATGTCTGAGTAATCTGCTAGTTAGGTTAGGTTGATTTAGGGTTGATAATGAGTTTGTAGAATTATTAAGCTGTTAGGAAAATCAGTTGGATCTTCATCTTGATTTGTGCTTATATTGATTTCTTAATTGATCACTTAGAAATCAAACCCTATGTTGTTTAATAGATGCGAGAGCGTTATTATTAACTAGAACTAATCATAGATGAGCAAAATATATATTCGCAAAGATATTTGGTTTAGAGATTTTATGAACAATCGAACCTGTTTTTAATGGTTGCCTTAATTGTTTGATTTGCAAAGAGATTTGAAATTCTGGAATTTAGGCATAGATAACTTCTGCAACGAGAGTTGATTCGTTTTAAATTAGTGTTTCGAGTTCTAGACGGTTCTTAATAATTTCCTGACAGTTTAGTTTATGCATTCTCGGATTCAACCTGATAATTATCCTTGCTTAGCGCCTTAGTCTCATGAACTTTAATCTCTTTTAATTTCATTACTGATTTGCTTAGTAATTTAATTTACTTTTATTAATTTGATCTAGTATAATTTGAACTTAGAAACCATAGTGTAGCATCTACTTCCTTTGGGATTCGATAACCCCTTATACTGCAACTGCATTGTTGTGCACTTGCAATGTTGATTTATTTGGGTAAAACTTTGACCCTATCAAGTTTTTGGCGCCGTTGCCGGGGAGCTGTTTTAGCTGCCTATGGAATCTAGTATTAGAATTTTGACTAGGTTTTGTTTTGTTTTGGTTACTAACTTTTAGCTTCTTATTTTTGGTTTCAGGTGCATGCTTAATCGCAGTACCAGAAGCAATGATATATCATCGTTTATACCCATTTTTAGACCATGATATAAGTGTTTTTATAGAGTCTTTTGGCTATTTTCGAGTCTATATAGAGTCTATGCAGGTTCAGGTACAATTGGAGATAAATTGGAGATTTGGATGCATTTTGGAGCTTAATGGAATAAAGTCACGAAGTGATGAAGTCAGGAGCGGATTTACACGTAAAGTGTCGATCGACACCACCTAGTGTCGATCGACACCAAGTTTTCCAATTTCCAGAAGCGAGAAGTTTCCAGTTTTTGAAGAAAAGGAAATCTCCAAGACTTTTCCTAATCTTCCAAGGAATTGAAGATGCGAACCTAGGCCTATAAATATAGTTGTCAAAGCCATTGTTTAGGCATAATCTCACACTTTAAGAATCATAGAAGTTTAGGGTTTTTGGAGAGAAAAATTAGACTCCTTTAGAGCTGATTTGGAACTTCTTTATTTTCTTCTATTGATTTCTTTTATGCTTTCTATTCAAATAATGATTTCTGTTTCATTGATCATGTCTGAGTAGTTTGCTTGTTAGGTTTAGGGTTTTTCAAAGGTGATTGATGAATTGTTAGGTCGAATTGAATTGTTAGGATAAAATCATTAGAGTTCTTCATCTGGATTTGTGTTTAATGCTTATTCTAGCTTCGCGACCTAGAATCTGATATTAGGTTGATTAATAGATGCGAGAGTATTATTAATTGCCTGAACTAATGTTAGATGAGCAAAATACCTATTCGCAAAGAGATTTGGTTTAGGATTTTGTGAACAATCGAACCTGATATTAATGCTTGTCTGAATTGTTTGAATTTGCAAAGAGATTTGGAATTCTAGGGTTTAGGCATAGATAATCTTCGCAGCGAGAGTTGGTTGATTTTACATTAGTGTTTCGAGTTCAAGAACAATGCTTAATAATTTCTAACATTCTGTCTAGACCTGCAATTTGGATTCACCTGAGAATTTCCCTGAACCTAGCGTTTCGTCTCCTGAATTTACATCGTTTAATTGCTTTCTGTCTTTTATTTTTAATCTTTCTTCTTAGCTTAATTCGAAATTAGAAGTTTGCTGTGTGACTATCCCTTCCCTGTGGATTCTATTCCTAAGTACTACAACTGATCTCTTAATTTGAGAGATTAGCTCTAGGGTAAATTTGAGAGCATATCAAATTTTGGCGCCGTTGCCGGGGAAGGAGATTAGTTGCCTACAAAGTTCTAATATTAGGATTTTGACTAGGTTTTCTTTTTAATTTTTGTTTTTGGTTACTAATTCAGTTTCTTAACTTTGTGTTTCTGGTGCATGCACAATCTCAGTACCAGGAGCAACAAGGAAAAGGAATTGATCGCACTCAACCAGGAACTCACTCGTCTTGAACGTACGAACCGTCAATCTGCCCGAGCATCGATCGACACAAAGAGTATCGATCGACACCCGACCAGAGCATCGATCGACACACTTAGCATCGATCGACACTCTTCGCGACCAGAGATGGCTGGACTGATGGTTTTGATCCGCGATGAGAATGGTGACTTGGTTGATGGCGAGGGGCATAGGAGGAATGCCCAAGGACAGAGACTTGATGAGGCTGGCGCCATCATAGTCGAACCAGCAAGACACCAAGCACCTGCAGAAGCTGGACGTGGAAGAACATTAGGCGAGTACAACCGTCCAGACCAGTTCTATGCTAATAGAGCTGCGATCCGTCCTCCTGCATTCCAGAGGAATGATTTCGAGCTAAAGCCTGCTTACTACACGCTAGTGGCTCAGCATCCCTTTCATGGTCTTCCTAACGAGCACCCTATGGACCATATTAAGAGATTCGAAGATTTAGCTTCAAGTATCAAGGCCAATGAAGTGACCTACGACTATCTTTTCTGCAAGCTCTTCCCTTACTCGCTTGCTGGAGATGCATCCTACTGGCTGAAGCAGTTGAATCCACGCTCACTAACCACTTGGGAAGAGACAAAGAATGCATTCTTATGCAATTTCTTTGATGACGCGAGATCAGAAGAGCTAAGGACGAAGATCACTACGTTCTCCCAAGGACCCACTGAAGCATTCAAAGCTTCTTGGGTGAGATTCAAGGCATACCAGAGGGACTGCCCACACCACGGTTTCAGCGAAGCGCAGCTCCTTGGTATCTTCTACCGCGGGATTGATTGGAGATATCAGATGGCCTTAGACGCAGCGACCAATGGCAACTTCAACACCAGATACCCAGGAGACGCAATGGTGCTTATAGAGAATTTGGCCTCTTGCAACAACACCAAGAACGCAGACTTCGAAAGAAGATAACACGCAGGAGTAGCTGGAGGAAACCAATTTGCTGAAGTCAACAAGAAGCTGGACATCTTGATGGGAAAGAGGCAGGTCCATTTTGCTAATGAAGTGGAGACCTTTGAGCCAGAGCAAGAGGAGGTAAATTACATTAATGGAGCTGGTTTTCAAAGTCAAAGATTCAGCAATCAGCAAGGCTATGGTTCTTCTTACCAGAAACCTTTTCAGAGCAACAGCTTCCAGAGAACTTATGGTTCTTCTTCCTACCAGAAGCCTCCTGAACAAGACCATAAGATGGAGTCTATGTTGGAGCAAATCTTGGAAGGACAACAGAAGCTAACAAAAGCTAACAGTGAATTTCAATGGCAAGAATTATTCACTTTACTAAGACCTGAATGGAAAGATTGAGGGCATAAACACTCACATGAAGAAGCTGGATGTTCAAGTTGCTCAAACCGCAGAAGCTGTTCGTAGGCAAGAAGGATTTCTTCCTGGAAAGAGGGACACGAATCCGAGACACCATGTGAATGCCATCACGATTCAGGGTGAAAGAAGCTTTCCACTAGTGCAGAAAATGGGTCTTAGTACTGAAGAATTAGAGGAGCTTGAAGATGTAGAAGATGCTGCGGAGCCAGTGTCGATCGACACTAATTTGTGTCGATCGACACCCCTGAAAATTCACCACAAATCGTGCAAACTCGACACGACGAGCTCGACACCAAAGTCGAGTGTCGATCGACATCAGCTGAGTGTCGATCGACACCCTGTCCAGACATCGCCAAACATGCTTGAAGCTTCAACAAATGTAGAGGAAAGAGTGTACAAGCCGAAAATACCCTATCCCCTGCCTCCCAGAAGATCTAAACAGGAGAGAGAAGAAGCTCGATGCAAGGAGATGATGAGTAAGCTGATGGTTGAGCTACCCTTAGTTGATGCAGTCCAACTTTCACCTGCATTAAGAAGATATGTCAAGAGAATGGTAGTCAATGGTGTAAGTCCTGAGGAAGGCGCATTGCTTACCAGAGACATGAATGCAATTCTCTTGAACATAGTTCCAAGGAAGAAGAAGAAGGTGAGGGTTTCTGAACAAGTCAGTGCTGTGATTCAGAGGAGGATTCCAGAGAAGTTACCCGATCCAGGGAACTTTGTGCTAGACTGCTCAATCTCAACAGGAAGGTTTCCTCGTTCTCTCTGCGATCTAGGTTCAAGTATCAACTTGATACCATACTCAGTTGCTGTTAGACTTGGAATGACTGATTTCGAACCAACCAGAATCTCCCTTGTCCTAGCTGATCGATCAAAGAGAATCCAAGAAGGTGTCATAGAAGATGTTCCCTTGAAGATTGAAGGCTGCATAATTCCCACAGACTTTGTGGTTTTGAAGTATGATGAAGAACATGCAAATCCTCTTATTTTGGGAAGATCATTCTTAGCTTCAGCTGGTGCCATTATTAATGTGAGGAAAGGGAAAATAGAGCTTGATTTGGATGATGTTATCATGAACTTTAACATGGACAAGTTAAGAGGACCTTCCACCATTAATGGTCAATCTTTTTCAGTAGAGATGTACGTAGATGAAGGTCAAATCATGGAAGATTCAGATGACGTTACTACTGGGTTTGACAAGGAGATGGATTCTAAAGAGCAAGAAAACCCGCTGGTTGTTCAAGAAGCATTAGCTAAAAATTCTGAGAAAGTTGTGGAGCTTGAAGATTGGAGTGGAAACAATCATATCTTCAGGACTTTGGGCGAAGATAAAAGCCTAATCACTACTAAGTTGAAAGAGGACGACGTTTTTGTCATGGAAGCAAGGATTGCAGACCTGAAGTGGAGAAAAAGTGTAGAGACTCGAGTTGCAAGCTTGGTGTCGATCGATACCACTAGTGTCGATCAACACACTTCACAGATCACACCAGAAGTCGCTTCCAATGCTGCAAGTCCTTCATCTTTGGTCAAACAGAAGCCTCCACATCCTTCTGCCCAGAAACCTCGAAGAAGCAAAGGTACGCACACCCTGGACTCAATTCCAAACCTCCTGATCATCTCAATAAGAATTTAAAAAGTTCAAAAGCTATTGCACACTTATGCAAGCCACGAGATTCTCGTAGAAGGCTTGGTGTTTCTTTTGATGATGCTGCAGGAAAAAGGAGTATCCCACCCGAAGTCAAGTCCCGCCCTGCTGCTGTTCCTCATTTCCTTGGTCGCTTTCATGCACCTAATGCCTATACACCGCCTTGGATGAGAAGACATTCGTCTGGGAAGCATTCAATGCCACCCTCTGATCCACCAGACGTCTAAACCTCAACACAGTCAAGCTAATGACTGAAAACGAGCGCTGAGTGGGAGGCAACCCACTGTTAGGTACGTTTTTCTTTTTATTTTATTTTGGTTTTACTAAGTCCTAATTTTAGTCAGTTGAAAAAGGGCGACAATGGATTCGACTTAGACCAGTGTCGATCGACACCACTATAGTGTCGATCGACACCACGCACAGACGAAGGTAAGTCTTCTATCTGGTCTTTTATGTTGTTTCTAATCTTTCTTTTAGCCAACTTCGGGCTTGATAACACTGGGGACAGTGTTGTTTAAGTCTGGGGGAGGTGATTACTGACTTTGTGTTTTGTTTTGAGAGTCATTTGAGTCAGTCAAAAACTTTGTTTTATTGAGTCAAAATCAGTTGAAGTTTTCAACTTTTCTTGGAACTAACCGCAGAATGTTGACACTTGAAGGACCATTGCTTTAGTAATTGATTACAGGTCTTAGTAAGTGGAAAGCTACAAGTGGATCAATCTAACAGAGAGAGTTCAGATCCCCTTAAAAGAACTAGTTATGCATTGAATTTGATTCCTCTTTCAGCTATGAATAAGAGAAGCTAGTTGCAGTCTCTCCTTGATTTTCCCTTTAGAAAAGAAAAAGAGTCTAAGTCTGGGAATAGTGCAAAGAACCTCATGAGCCTGTCTCCTCACAAGGAACAATATTAGTGAGTGCTCTTGAACTTGTCTCCTCACAAGGAACAATATTAGTGAGTGCTCTTGAACCTGTCTCCTCACAAGGAACACAAGTAGAGAGTAGCACTACTTCCCGAGACTTCAAAAGAATAAGAAGAGTCAATGAAAAGATCTTAGAACACCCTGAAAATGGGCAGCAATTGACTAAGGGAAGAGAAAGTAGGAGAGCTGTACAAAGAGAATCTTGTTCAGGCACTAAGGAAGGGAAAGAATCAGAAAAGTTATGTGGCAATACCACTGTTAGAGTTCGAAATTTTACCAAGGAAAGGATCTGGATTCAAACTCGAAGATTGCTAAGCTTGTGGTAAGTACTCTGAACATTACCTAAGGTTGGCTCTATAGCATGTGGATTCAAGAGTGTTAATGATTGTGGCGTTATGAAGGTTAGCTAGATATTTCGGTTTTCAAACTTCGACTCTATATTTGGTTTCTGTTTTGCTTGAGGGCAAGCAAAAGCTAAGTCTGGGGGAGTTTATATATCATGGTTTTTACCCATTTTTAGACCATGATATAAATGTTTTTATAGAGTCTTTTGGCTATTTTCGAGTCTATGTAGAGTCTATGCAGGTTCAGGTACAATTGGAGATAAATTGGAGATTTGGATGCATTTTGGAGCTTAATGGAATAAAGTCACGAAATGATGAAGTCAGGAGCGGATTTACACGCAAGGTGTCGATCGACACCACCTAGTGTCGATCGACACCAGGTTTTCCAATTTCCAGAATCGAGAAGTTTCCATATTTTGAAGAAAAGGAAATCTCCAAGACTTTTCCTAATCTTCCAAGGAATTGAAGATGCGAACCTAGGCCTATAAATATAGTTGTCAAAGCCATTGTTTAGGCATAATCTCATACTTTAAGAATCATAGAAGTTTAGTGTTTTTGGAGAGAAAAATCAGACTCCTTTAGAGCTTATTTGGAACTCCTTTTTTTCTTCTATTGAATTCTTTTATGCTTTCTATTCAAATAATGATTTATGTTTCATTGATCATGTCTGAGTAGTTTGTTTGTTAGGTTTAGGGTTTTTCAAAGGTGATTAATGAATTGCTAGGTTGAATAAATTTGTTAGGATAAAATCATTAGAGTTCTTCATCTGGATTTGTGTTTAATGCTTATTCTAGCTTCGCGACCTAGAATATGATATTAGGTTGCTTAATAGATGCGATAGTATTATTAATTGCCTGAACTAATGTTAGATGAGCAAAATACCTATTCGCAAAGAGATTTGGTTTAGGATTTTGTGAACAATCGAACCTGATATTAATGTTTGTCTGAATTGTTTGAATTTGCAAAGAGATTTGGAATTCTAGGGTTTAGGCATATATAATCTTCGCAGCGAGAGTTGGTTGATTTTACATTAGTGTTTCGAGTTCAAGAACAATGCTTAATAATTCCTAACATTCTGTTTAGATCTGCAATTTAGATTCACCTGAGAATTTCCCTGAACCTAGCGTTTCGTCTCCTGAATTTACATCGTTTAATTGCTTTTTGTCTTTTATTTTTAATCTCTCTTCTAAGCTTAATTCGAAATTAGAAGTTTGCTGTGTGACTATCCCTTCCCTGTGGATTCGATCCCTAAGTAGTACAACTGATCTCTTAATTTGAGAGAGTAGCTCTAGGGTAAATTTGAGAGCATATCAAGCAACAAGGAAAATGAGCTAATCGAACTCAAACAGGAGCTCGACCGTTTAGAACGAACGACACCAACACTAGCGTCGATCAACACCCTTC
Source organism: Alliaria petiolata (assembly GCA_020283515.1). Lineage (NCBI taxonomy): Eukaryota > Viridiplantae > Streptophyta > Magnoliopsida > Brassicales > Brassicaceae > Alliaria > Alliaria petiolata. The sequence goes on along the minus strand of JAHZTW010000001.1, from coordinate 476,765,264 downwards.
GCAGGAAGAGAAGGCTGAGCTTGTGATTCTGATTCGTGATGAAGCTGGTAACTTGACCGACGCAGAAGGGAATAGAAGGAATGTTAGAGGACAAAGACTTGATGAGAATGGAGCTGTCATCATCGAGCAAGCAATACAAGTCGGGAATGCATGACGTGGAAGAACACTTGGCGAATACAACAAGTCATACCAGTTCTACGCAAACAGAGCTGCGATTCGCCAACCTCCCTTCCAAAGGCATGACTTTGAGTTGAAGCCTGCTTACTTCAAACTTGTGGCTCAGCATACTTTCCATGGTCTCCCTCATGAGCACCCCATGGACCACATCAAGAGGTTCGAAGATTTGGCATCCGGCATTAAGGCTAACGGAGTGTCTGACGACTACCTATTCTGCAAGGTTTTTCCATACTCTCTTGGAGGAGGTGTAGCGTACTGGCTGAAGCAATTGCCACCAGGATCATTGACTACCTGTGAAGACACAAAGAATGCATTCTTATGCAATTTCTTTGATGATGCAAGATCCGAAGAGCTGAGGAGAAAGATCACTACATTTGCCCAAGGACCTACTGAAGCATTCAAGGCTTCTTGGGTGAGGTTTAGAGCTTACCAGAGGGACTGTCCACATCACGGTTTCAGCGAGCCACAGATACTTGGAATCTTTTATCGAGGAATCGACTGGAGGTACCAGATGGCTTTAGACGCGTGGAGCAATGGCAATTTCAACACCAGATATCCAGATGACGCGATGGTGCTTATAGAAAATTTGGCCTCTTGCAACAACACCAAGAATGCAGACTTTGAGAGGAAATAACATGTTGGTGCAAATGGAGGAAGCCAAATAGCTGAGGTTAAGACAAAGCTGGACAACGTACACAACATTTTGGTGGGAAAGAAGTAAGTTCAATTTGCTAATGAGGTAGAGACATTCGAGTCTATTGATGAATGTGAAGAAGAAGATGTCAACTACATCAACGGAGGTGGTTTTCAAGGCCAAAGGTTTGAGAATCAGCAAGGAAACAGGGGTTTCAATGGGAATTATCAGAAGAACTCCTTCAGAGGAAATCAAAATTCTTATGGTTAACTCAAAAACTCCCATTCCAGAACAACAATTATTCAAGAAACTATGGTTCTTCTTCTTACCAGAAGCCTCCTGCACAATACAACGAGATGAAATCTATGCTAGAACAGCTTCTAGAAGGACAGCAGAAGATGAAAATAGATTTCAATGGGAAGATTGATTCGTTGTACCAAGACCTAATTGGAAAGATTGTGAGCTTGAACTCTCATATGAAGAAGCTGGACACTCAAGTTGCTCAAACTGCAGGAGCTGTTAACAGGCAAGAGGGATTTCTTCCAGGAAAGACCGATACTAATCCCAAACGCCATGTGAATGCAATCACATTGAGAAGTAGGAAGAACATTCAACCTGTGTAGAAAAGAGGTCTCAGTGCTGAAGAATTCGAGGAGCTTGAAGACATTGAAGATATTACAGACTAAGTGTCGATCGACATTACTGAAAAGTGTCGATCGACACCCATGGAGGATCATGACAAAGCAAGTAAGCCAGACGCGAAGAACTCGACATCAAAAGCTAGTGTCGATCACACCAGGAGGGTGTCGATCGACGCTCTTCTCAGACATCACCAACTCCGCTCAAAACGACGAGCACTGCAGAAAAGGTCTACAAAGCAAAGATCCCTTTTCCCCTTGATACCAAAGAATTCCAAGAAGGAGCTACTTGATGCCAGATGCAAGGCTATCATGGATAAACTAATGGTTGAAATTCCTTTGATAGATGCCATTAGAACCTCTCCCGTTATAAGGAGATACCTGAAAAGAATGATGACCAAGAACATGGATATGAAGGAAGGAGTCATGATGATATCAGAACAAGTTAGCGCTGTGATTCAGAATAGCATCCCAGAGAAACTTGCAGATCCTGGAAGTTTTGTTCTTGATTGTTCAATCTTTTCAGACAAGTTTGGGAGATCTCTCTGCGACTTCGGTTCAAATTTCAATCTTATGCCTCTTTCTGTTGCTCTTAGGCTGGATATGACAGATTTCAAAGCCACCAGGATTTCCTTAGTCCTTGCTGATCGATCCATAAGGATCCCTGAAGGTGTTTTGGAGGAAGTCCCTATCAAAGTGGGAGATTGTTTGATTCCCATAGACTTTGTGGTTCGAGCTTATGATGAGGAACCCCAAAATCCTCTCATTCTTGGCAGACAATTCTTAGCTACAGCAGGAGCCATCATTGATGTGAGGAAGGGAAGGATTGCACTGAATGTTGATGACTTGGTGATTAATTTTGACATGGAGAAGCTGATGAAGAGACCTACTATCGATGGACATACCTTCTATGTCGATTCACTCACCAACCTTGCTGAAGAGATTTTCCAAGAGGACCATCCTACAGATCCTTTGGAAAGAGCATTGATGACTTCAACAACAGAGGCTGAACATTTAGACGATGTCGCTGCTGGATACACAAAGATGATGGATGCTAGTGAGCAAGTCCTGCAATTGGTCGCGCAAGAGGAATTGGTCAGCACATCCGCAAAGGCTGCCACGTTTGGCGACTGGAGTGAGACTAAAGCTCCAAAAGTTGAGCTAAAATAGTGCTTTTCTTGGACCTAACTCAACTTATCCTGTAATTGTGAATGCTTCCTTAAACAATGCAGAGCTCACTTTGTTGCTAAGCAAGCTACGCAAATTTCGCAAAGCTCTTGGCTATTCTCTTGATGACATTTCAGGTATCTCGCCAGACTTGTGCATGCATCAGATTCACCTTGAGGATGAGACAAAATCATCAATTGAACATCAAAGGAGGCTGAATCCGAACCTGAAGGAAGTGGGCAAGAAGGAGATCAAGAAGCTCTTGGAAGCTGGGATCATCTATCCCATTTCAGACAGTGTTTGGGTCAATCCAGTTCATGTGGTTCCTAAGAAAGGAGGAGTCAAAGTAGTGAAGAATGAGAAGAATGAGCTAATTCCTACAAGGACTGACTGGACACAAGATGTGCATAGACTACAGGAAGCTGAATGCTGCGATCAGAAATGATCATTTTCCATTGCCTTTCATTGATCAGATGTTGGAAAGATTGGCAAATCATCCCTACTACTGTTTCCTTGACGGCTATTCAGGGTTCTTTCAGATTCCAATCCATCCAGATGATCAGGAGAAGATCACGTTTACATGTCCTTATGGTACATTTGCATATCGCAGAATGCCATTCGGACTTTGTAATGCTCTTTCGACCTTCCAACGATGCATGATGTCCAACTTCCCGGCATGATTGAGAAGTTTATGTAGGTCTTTATGGATGACTTTTCTGTTTATGGGTCATCTTTTAAGGACTGTCTCGAGAACTTATGCGCAGTGTTGCAGCGATGTGAAGAGAAGCACTTAGTCCTGAACTGGGAGAAGTGCTAATTCATGGTCAGAGATGGCATTGTACTTGGGCACAAAGTTTCAGCAGAAGGGATCGCAGTAGACCGCGCCAATATTGAAGTAATGACGAGCTTGCAAGCACCTGATTCTGTGAAATCAGTGAGGAGTTTTCTAGGTCATGCTGGGTTCTATAGAAGATTCATCAAAGATTTCAGCAAGATTGCAAGGCCACTCACTGCTCTTCTCTGCAAAGATGTGAAATTTGAGTTCACAACAGAATGCCATTCAGCCTTTGAATAGATCAAAAACGCTTTGGTGAGTGCTCCAATTGTTCAACCTCCGGACTGGGATTTTCCTTTCGAGGTCATGTGTGATGCCAGTGACTTCGCGGTAGGAGCTGTGTTGGGACAGAAGAAAGATAAGAAACTTCATGTTATCTACTATGCCAGCAGAACGTTGGATGATGCTAAGAAGAATTATGCAACCACCGAGAAGGAACTTTTGGCTGTGGTCTTTGCCTTTGAGAAATTTCGACAGTACCTTGTTGGCTCAAAGGTAATTGTTCATACTGATCATTCTGCATTGAAATACTTGATGCAGAAGAAGGATGCAAAGCCAAGGTTGTTGAGATGGATTTTGCTTCTTCAAGAGTTTGACATAGAAGTTAAAGACAAGAAGTGAGTTGAGAATGGAGTAGCTGACCATCTCTCAAGGATTAGGATTGAAGATGACGTCCCTATTGATGATTTTCTGCCTGAAGAGAATGTCTACTTTGTTAAGACTCGTTCTCAAACCATGAGTTCGGAGCATTTGCAACCGTCTGCAGAAAAGAGCATAGTGTCGATCGACACCCTCTCTGCAAACATGAAGACTCGCGAATCAACTATACTCGACACGAGCTCGCGACCAAAATCACGAGTGTCGATCGACACCATCAGTAGCGTCGATCGACACCCGTCCAGAGGAACAACATTGTTTCACAAGCTCTTAAACGAGGTGTTTCGGCAACCTATCTTTGTTGTTTCTGATTCAAATAGGCCGTGGTATGCTGACATTGTGAACTTCCTGGCTGCTGATATTGAGCCTAAACATCTCAAGAACTATGAGAATAAGAAGTTCATGAGAGAACATAGGAGGTACTATTGGGATGAACCTCATTTGTATAAGCATTATTCAGACAATGTTTACCGAAAATGCATAGCAGAGAGTGAAGTTCAAGATGTGCTTTTCCATTGTCATGGTTCTGAATATGCAGGCTTCTGGTGGCCTACTATGTTCAAGGATGCACAGCTGTTCATAACTCAATGTGATGTTTGTCAAAGAAGGGGAAAGATCAGCAAAAGACATGAGATGCTACAAATCTTTGATTGCTGGGGCATCGAAGTTGACAATCTTTGATTGCTGGGCATCGATTTCATGGGTCCTTTTCCCTCATATTTTGAGAACAAGTACATCTTGGTTGCTGTTGATTATGTATCCAAGTGGGGAAGAAGCAATAGCTAGTAAGACCAATGATGCTGCGGTGGTTCTTAAGCTGTTTCGAACCATAATTTTTCCTAGATTTGGAGTGCCTCGAATTGTTATAAGTGATGGTGGTTCTCACTTTATCAACAAGGTATTTGACAAGCTGCTGAAGAAGCAAGGTGTTCATCACCGTGTAGCTACTCATTATCATCCTCAGACAAGTGGACAGGTTGAAGTCTCCAACACAAAGATCAAGCAAATCCAGAAAAAGACTGTGGGCAAACCAAGGAAGGATTGGGCTATGAAGTTGGATGATACACAAATAAAGAGCAGCACTATTCCAAGACTTCAAAAGAATAAGAAAAAGTCAATGAAAAGATCTTAGAACACCCTAAAAATGGGCAGCAGTTGACTAAGGAAAGAGAAAATAGGAGAGCTGTACCAAGAAAGTCTTGTTCAGGCACTAAGGAAGGGAAAGAATCTGTAAAGTCCTTTGGTCATTACCATTTGTTAGAGTCGAAATTTTATGAAGGAAGGGATCTGGATTTGAACTGCGAGATTGCTAAGCTTGTGGTAAATACACTGAAACATTACCTAAGGGTGGCTCTATGGTATGTGGAATTCAAGAGTGTTAACCAATGTGGCGTTCTAAAGGTTAGCTGAATGTTTCTGTTTTCAAACTTCTACTTCATTCTAAGTTTATGTTTTGCTTGAGGGCAAGCAAAAGTTAAGTCTGGGGGAGTTGATATAGCATGGTTTTTACCACTTTTTGAACATGATATAAGTCCATTTTATAGAGTCTTATGTTATTTTTAGAGTCCTATTAGAGTCTTTACAGGATGGAGTACATTTTGAGCTTAATGGGAGATTTTGGAGCTTATTGGAGCATTCTGGAGAAGTCGCCGCAGTGATGAAGTCGGAGCCGAAATACACGAAGGGTGTCGATCGACACTGACCCTTGGTGTCGATCGACACCAATGAAGCCGCCCAAGTTTGGCGATTTCCACAAAGAAAAGGAAATTGCCTCAAGTTCTCATAATTTACAAGATTGCCCCTGACGCGAATTTACCTCTATAAATAGGTTTTGAAAGGCATTGTTTAGCCTTACACATTATCATTATTTTTATGTTTTTGAGACTTAGAGAGACATTGATCCTGAGCTTTTGGGGAGACAATTTTTTACTCTTCCGAGAAGTTTTCGAACCCCTGTATCATTCTATTTTCTTATTTTATGCATTTTTATTCAGTTATGATTTGTGCTTTCTTCTCCATGGCTGAGTAATCTGCTAGTTAGGTTAGGGTGATTTAGGGTTGATGATGAGTTTGTAGAATTATTAAGCTGTTAGGAAAATCAATTGGATCTTCATCTTGATTTGTGCTTATATTGATTTCTTAATTGATCACTTAGAAATCAAATCCTATGTTGTTTAATAGATGCGAGAGCATTATTAATAACTAGAACTAATCATAAATGATCAAAATATCTATTCGCAAAGAGATTTGGTTTAGAGATTTTGTGAACAATCGAACCTGTTTTTAATGCTTGCCTTAATTGTTTGAATTTGTAAAGAGATTTGAAATTCTGGAATTTAGGCATAGATAACTTCTGCAACGAGAGTTGATTGGTTTTAAATTAGTGTTTCGAGTTCTAGACGGTTCTTAATAATTTCCTGACAGTTTAGTTTCTGCATTCTCGGATTCAACCTGATAATTATCCTTGCCTAGCGCCTTAGTCTCCTGGACTTTAATCACTTTTAATTTCGTTTAATGATTTGCTTAGTAATTTAATTTACTTTTATTGATTTGATCTAACATAATTTGAACCTAGAAACCATAGTGTATCATCTACTTCCTTTGGGATTCGATAACCCCTTATACTTCAACTGCATTGCTGTGCACTTGCAGTGTTGATTTATTTGAGTAAAACTTTGACCCTATCAAACCAACTCTTTAACATTCATTAATTTGCAAACCGTGAATCATGACAATACAATGCAAGTGAATTCATTTGGTTAAGAGACTAGCCTTTGAGATAAAAGAGATCTCAATTTATGTGGCTTCCATCTCACACAAGGGTTTCACTCAAAGAGGATTGAACTTTATGCATAATGCTAAAGATAAAAGACAAGTGATGCATACAAGACTAGACTCTCATCTACCCAAAATGCTATCAATGGTCCTAAACCCCTCTCATTTATCCTTTTCAAGCTCACTCAACCCTCTAAAGCTATCATTTTCTTTCAAGGCTCTTTGTGCCTTGCTAAATCCATGAATTCTAAAAACCACTTCTTCCTTTTCATTGCACTAAGGGGAAACTTCTTCAATCTTTAACTCATAGTGAATGGTATGATCTTTTAACAACTTAACTCTTCTTTTTATTTCTAAGTAGTCTCTCTTTTCTTCGGCCATTTTGACTCTTTTTATTTTTTTTTCTTTTCTTTTCGTAAGACTACCCAACACTTTTCAAACTTAGAGCTATACTTTTTAAACACAATATCCACCATTTCAAACTATGCTTCCCTTACTTTCACCAAGACTTTTCATCTCTTTCTTTCTACTCCCTTTCCACAACTCATCATGCTAAAATGCAAGCATTCAATTCCAATTTCAAAGCACCAAGTAATACCACGACCCAAACCCCAAATCCTAAGCCTATAACTAGCCCCAAAATGCAAGAACTAGAATCTACATGAGAGCCTAAACATGTTGTCTCAAACCTAACACTTTATGGTAAGTTCAATCAAAATAAGGCCTCGCAAGTATTATCACTAGAACATTTGGCTTCAAAGGAGGTAAGGTAAGGTGGGAGTACTACTTGGGAGTACTACTTGATCTAGCAAGAGAGTGGCAAAGTGAGTAAGAAAGCTTAAATATGTATTCAATCTTTGAATTCACTTTCCATGCAAGACATGATAATTAGAAGTCAAATTTCGGTCCAAGTGAGTAGAGTTGATTATCAAATTCAAGACCCTATTTCGACCAAGTTCTAGGTGACAAGTGAAATGATCCAAGCATGATTCTTCCTTACTTTCAAGACTTATTCAAATGCATTAATGAACTACTAACTAGGGCATTGAATTGATTACATGAGTTGGCACTCTACAAGGATTAGCTCATCATTGCTCCCAATGCATATGAATGCAATTCCTACATGTAATGCAACTAGACTCAATCTTAATATGCAAATGCAACATCTAAATGACTTTCTTTTTTCGAAAATTTTCAAATTTTTCGATTTTTTTGTTTTTTTCTATGCCTTAAATGAATGCATGAGACTCAAAATGCATAAAAGAAAAATAAGACTCACAAAACACAATTTCAAAATTTCTCAACCTCTCCCCGAAACTTAAATTACATACTCTTTTGTAATAAAAGCCTAGAGGAGACCTCAATCAACATGACATAAAAACAAAATGAGAAAGTTAAAAGAAATATATACAAGTGAGGTGGAGGTACCTCAAAACTGTGAAGAGGAGGATGGTCCTAAGGAGAGTGATTGGTTACTCGAGGAGGGAGATCAGCTTGGCTTTCTCTTCCTTGGCCGTGCTTCGTGGGAGGAGGAGCGAGGTGGATCCTCGTGGACAGGCTTCCTTTGCTGCACATGGAAGGAGTGCCTCCTATAAAGCTCCATCTCGTCCTCTTCTTCACCCTTTTCCTCATTTGGAGATTCAACTTCAGCTTAGCCTAGACTTTAGCCCCTTGACAGTTTTCTTTAAGCTCTTCACAGTCTTAGCCAGCTTCTTGATGGCTCGATCTTGGTGCTTGTTCCACCTCTTGAGAAGGTTGATGTGGAGGTGAGCTTCCCTCAAAGCTGGATTTGGCATAGGGTCAATGCATGAGCTGAAGTAGTACCTATCACTACCATAAATCGGGCTCGCACCTCCTTGCTCTTCTTCCTCCACTTCCTCTTCTTCCGGGAATTCGGTGAGAGTCAAATTCAAATGTTCCTCTCTTTGCAATGGACTAAAGAGGAGGGTTAGCTTCCGGGTTGTAGAGAAGCTCATAGGCTGGCACAAAGTCAATGTTGGAGAGCTCTTGGAATGAAGTTGCTTGTGGGCAAGGGAGGCAAATGGTAGCCTTGGTCTTCAAGTCAACAACAAACTTGTATGCAAATCTGTGGCCTAGCCTTCCCGAGAGAAAGAAGGTCCTTCCAAGGTAGAAAATGTCCATCCACTCAGGCTCAAGTCCATCCATTCCCAGCTTATGTCCACAAGCTTCGAGGATCGGGGTGATGATCCCGCCAATGCTAAGCTCGGGATCCTTGTCCTCCATTAATGGCACCCAATCATTGTAAGAGAGAAGTTGCCTAACGAACAAACTGACCATTCCTGTTCCTGTCCAATCCCCGTGGACTCTTGTTCCTCCTCTTGTGTGAAAACCAATCAACTTGGAAAGACCCACATCCAACAACTCGAGCTCCTCTTGACTCACTTTCCCGGTTTCCTTCCTCGCATAGAAGGTGTGAACAAGGGCCTTGTGAGCATACCACAAGACCGGATGCCTTATCAAGCTTCCCGTGCTTCCCCTCGGCTTAAACTTCCCAACTGCAATTGTCTCCCATAAGCCCTTCAACTCGCATTCGTCCACGGTGAGCATCTCTGTTCTCCTTTCACCCTCCTTGAAGCCAAAGATCTTATTCAACTAGCGGAAGAACATTATGTAGATGGTTGATATATCATGGTTTTTACCGGTTTTTGACCATGATATAAGTCCATTTTATAGAGTCTTTTGGTATTTTTAGAGTCCTGTTAAAGTCTTTACAGGATGGAGTGCATTTGGAGCTTAACTGAAGATTTTGGAGCTTATTGAAGCATTTTGGAGAAGCAGCCGAAGTGATGAAGTTGGAGCTGAATTACATGCAGGGTGTCGATTGACACTAACCCTTGGTGTCGATCGACACCAATCAAGCTGACTTGAGTTTCGCGACTTCCATCAGAAAAAGAAAATTGTCCCAAGATTTGAAGAATTACAAGATTGCCCCTGACGAAAATCTTCCTCTTTAAATAATTTTCAGGCATTGTTTAGCAAAACACCTTATCATTATTTTCTGTTTTTGAGACTTAGAGAGATCCTGAGCTTTTGGGGAGATAATTATGTACTCTTCTGAGAAGTTTTTAAACCCCTATATCATTCTCTTTTCTTATTTTATGCAATTTATTTCAGTCATGATTTGTGTTTTCGTCTCCATGTCTGAGTAGTTTGCTAGTTAGGTTAGGGTGATTTAGGGTTGATGATGAGTTTGTAGAATCATTAGGTTGTTAAGAAAATCACTTGGATCTTCATCTTGATTTGTGCTTATATTGATTTCTTAATTGATCACTTAGAAAGCAAACCCTAGGTTGTTTAATAGATGCGATAGCATTATTAATAACTTGACCTAATCATAGATGAGCAAAATAACTATTCGCAAAGAGATTTGGTTTAGATATTTTGTGAACAATCGAACCTGTTTTTAATGCTTGCCTTAATTGTTTGAATTTTCAAAGAGATTTGGGATTCTGGAATTTAGGCATAGATAACTTTTGCAACGAGAGTTGATTGGTTTTAAATTAGTGTTTTGAGTTCTAGATGGTTCTTAATAATTTTCTGACAATATAATATATGCATTCTCTGATTCAACCTCATAATCATCCTTGCCTAGCGCCTTCGTCTCCTGAACTTTAATCCACTTTTGATTTCGTTTCTGATTTACTTAGTAGTTTTATTTACTTTAATTGATTTGATCTAGCATAATTTGAACCTAGAAGCCATATTGTAGCATTTTGGGATTCGGTAACCCCTTATACTTCAACTGCATTGTTGTGCACTTGCAGTGTTGATTTATTTTGGTAAAACTTTGACCCTATCAAGTTTTTGGCGCCGTTGCCGGGGAAGTAATAGCTGCCTACAGAATCTAGTATTAGGATTTTGACTAGGTTTTGTTTTTATTGTTGGTTACTAATTTGGTTTCTTATTTTTGTTTCTTCAGGTGCATGGTTAATCGCAGTACCAGAAGCAACACGGAAAAGGAGTTAATTGCTCTCAACCAGGAGCTCGGTCGTCTGGAACGTATGAACCGCAAATCTGCACGAGTGTCCATCGACACAAACACTAGCATCGATCGACACCCTGCACAGGACGAGAGGGCTGAGCCTATGGTTTTGATACGCGACGCAGATGGTAACTTGTTCGACGGAGAAGGCATTAGAAGGAACACCAGAGGACATAGACTTGATGAGAATGGAGCTGTCATTATCGAGCAAGCAGTACAAATCGCACCTGCGAATGGAGGCGTGGAAGAACGCTAGGCGAATACAATATGCCAGACCAGTTCTACGCAAACAGAGCTGCGATTCGCCCACCTCCCTTTCAAATGAATGACTTTGAGATGAAGCCTGCTTACTTCTCACTCGTAGCTCAGCATCCTTTCCATGGTATCCCTAATGAGCACCCCATGGACCACATCGAGAGGTTCGGAGACTTGGCATCCAGCATTAAGGCTAACGGAGTGTCTGATGACTACCTATTCTGCAAGCTCTTTCCATACTCTCTTGGAGGAGATGCAGCATACTGGCTGAAGCAACTGCCACCAGGATCTTCGACCACATGAGAAGACACAAAGAATGCATTTTTATGCAATTTCTTTGATGATGCAAGATCCAAAGAGCTAAGGACAAATATCACTGCTTTTTCCCAAGGACCTACTGAAGCATTCAAGGCTTCTTGGGTAAGGTTTATAGCTTACCAGAGGGACTGTCCACATCACGGTTTCAGCGAGCCGCAGCTACTTGGAATCTTCTACCGAGGAATCGATTGGAGGTAACAGATGGCTTTGGACGCTGCAAGCAATGGCAACTTCAACACAAGATATCGAGATGACGCGATGGTGCTTATAGAGTATTTGGCCTCTTGCAACAGCACCAAGAATGAAGACTTTGAGAGGAAACAACATGCTGGTGCAAATGGAGGAAGCCAAATAGCTGAGGTTAACAGGAAGCTGGACAACATGCACAACATTTTGGGGGGCAAGAAGCAGGTTCACTTTGCTAATGAGGTAGAGACATTCGAGCCTAATGATGAATGTGAAGAAGAGAATGTCAACTACATCAATGGAGGCGGCTTTCAAGGCCAAAGGTTTGGGAACCAACAAGGGAATAGAGGATTTGATGGGAATTATCATAAGAACTCCTTCACAGAAAATCAAAACTCTTCTGGTTATACTCCAAAGCCTCCATTCCAGAACATCAACTATTCAAGAAACTATGGTTCTTCATCTTACCAGAAGCCTCCTGCACAAGAAAATAAGATGGAATCCATGCTAGAACAGATTCTAGAAGGACAGTAGAAGATGACGGTAGACTTCAATGGGAAGATTGATTCGCTGTACCAAGACCTGAATGGAAAGATTGAGGGTTTGAACGCTCATATGAAGAAACTGGATAATCAAGTTGCCCAAACTGCAGGAGCTGTTAAAAGGCAAGAAGGAATTCTTCCGGGAAAGACGGATACTAATCCCAAATGCCATGTGAATGCCATCACATTAAGAAGTTGGAAGAACCTTCAACCTGTGAAGAAAAGGGGTCGTAGTGCTGAATAATTCGAGGAACTTGAATATGTTGAAGATCAAGAGATTGATGATGTGGAGCCAGTGTCGATCGACACCACTGAGGTGTATCGATCAACACCCTTGGAGGATCGCGACAAAGCAAGCAAGCTCGACACCAAAGTCAAGCTCAAAACAAATCAGCTCAAAACAACGAAAGTTGCAGAAGAAAGGATCTACAAACCGAAGATCCCTTTCCCCTTGATACCAAAGAAGTCCAAGAAGGAGCTACTTGATCCTAGATGCAAGGCTATCATGGATAGACTAGTGGTTGAAATTCCTTTGATAGATTCCATTAGAACCACTCCAGTGATAAAAAGATACTTGAAGTGGATGATGACCAAGAACATGGATATGGAGGAAGGAGTGATGATGATATCAGAGCAAGTCAGTGCTGTCATTCAGAACCGGCTTCCAGAAAAACTCTCCGATCCTGGAAGTTTTGTTCTTGATTGTTCCATCTTCTCAGACAAATTTGGGAGGTCTCTCTGCGATTTGGGTTCAAGTGTCAACTTGATGCCTCTTTCAGTGGCTCTTAGCCTGGATATGACATATTTTAAAGCCACAACGATCTTTTTGGTTCTTGGTGATCGTTCTATTAGGATTCATGAAGGTGTCTTGGAGGATGTGCATATCAAAGTGGGAGACTGTTTGATTCCCACAGACTTTGTGGTTCTAGCTTATGATGAGGAATCCAAAGACCCTCTCATTCTTGGCAGACCATTCCTGGCTACAGCTGGAGCCATCATTGATGTAAAAAAGGGAAGAGTTGCGCTGAATGTTGGTGATTTGGTGATGTATTTTGACATGGAGAAACTGATGAAGAGACCAACAATCGATGGACATACCTTCTATGTCGATTCACTCACCAACCTTGCTGAAGAGATCTTCCAAAAGGACCATCCTACATACCCTTTGGAAAGAGCAATGACGACTTCTACAACAGAAGCTGAGCACTTAGACGATGCCGCTGCTGGTTACATAAAGATGATGGATGCTAGTGAGCAAGTCCTGCAATTGGTCGCATAATAGGAGTTGGTCAGCACATCCATGAAAGCTGCCACACTTGGCGATATGAGTGAAGCTAAAGCTCCGAATGTTGAGGTAAAACAGCTCCCTAGAGGGCTAAGGTACGCTTTTCTTGGACCTAATTCAACTTATCCTTTCATTGTGAATGCTTCCTTAAACAATGCATAGCTCACTTTATTGCTAAGCAAGCTGCGAAAATTTTGCAAAGCTCTTGGCTATTCTCTTGATGACATTTCAGGTATCTCACAAGACCTGTGTATGCATCGGATTCACCTTGAGGACGAGACGAAGTCATCGATAGAGCACCAAAGGAGGCTGAAACCGAACCGGAAAGAAGTAGTCAAGAAGGAGATCATGAAGCTCTTGGAAGCTGGGATCATCTATCCCATTTCAGACCGTGCTTGGGTCAGTCCGGTTCATGTGGTTCCTAAGAAAGGAGGAGTCACAGTGGTGAAGAACGAGAAGAACGAGCTGATTCCTACAAGGACTGTGACTGGACACAAGATGTGCATAGACTACAGGAAGTTGAATGACGCGACCAGGAAGGATCATTTTCCTTTATCTTGCTGGAAAGATTGGCGAATCATCCCTACTACTGTTTCCTTGATGGCTATTCGAGATTCTTCTAGATCCCAATCCATCCAGAGGATCAGGAGAAGACCACATTTACATGTCCTTATGGTACATTTGCATATCGCAGAATGCTGTTTGGACTGTGTAATGCTCTTGCGACTTTCCAGCGATGCATGATGTCCATCTTCACGGATATGATTGAGAAGTTTATGGAGGTCTTTATGGATGACTTTTTTGTTTATGTGTCATCTTTAAGGGATGCCTGGACAACTTATGTGCGGTGTTGCAGCGATCTGAAGAGAAGCATTTGGTTCTAAACTGGGAAAAGTGCCACTTTATGGTCAAAGATGGCATTGTACTTGGGCACAAAGTTTCAGCAGAAGGAATCGCAGTAGACCGCGCCAAGATTGAAGTGATGACAACTTTGCAAGCACCTGATTCTGTGAAATCAATGATGAGTTTTCTGGGTCATGTTGGGTTCTACAGAAGATTCATCAAGGATTTAAGCAAGATTGCAAGACCACTCACTGCTCTTCTCTGCAAAGATGTGAAATTCGAGTTCACAACATAATGCCATTCAACCTTTGAACAAATCAAGCAAGCTTTGGTGAGTGCTCCAATAGTTCAACCTCCGGACTGGGATTTGCCTTTTGAGGTGATGTGTGATGCAGTGACTTCGCGGTAGGAGCTGTGTTAGGAAAGAAGAAAGACAAGAAGCTTCATGCTATCTACTATGCCAGCCGAATATTGGACGATGCTCAGAAGAATTATGCAACAACTGAGAAGGAAGTTTTGGCTGTTGTCTTTGCTTTTGAGAAATTTCGACAGTACCTTGTTGGCTCCAAGGTAATTGTTCATACTGATCATTCTGCGTTGAAGTACTTGATGCAGAAAAAGGATGTGAAGCCAAGATTGTTGAGATGGATTTTGCATCTCCAAGAGTTTGACATTGAAGTTAAAGAAAAGAAAGAAGTTGAGAATGGGGTAGCTGACCATCTCTCAAGGATCAGGATCGAAGAAGATGTCCACATTGATGATTTCCTACCTGAAGAGAACATCTACTTTGTTGAAATTTGATTTCAAGCTACATTGTGTTCAGAAGGAAGCCTAGTGTCGATCGACACCAGGAGGGTGTCGATCGACACCCCGTCCGAAAAGTTGAAGACACCCGAATCACTCGACACGAGCACAAGAACAATTTCACAAGTGTCAATCGACACTACAGACGGTCGATCCCAATAGGCCGTCTGTAGTGTTGATCGACACCCGACGCCAAGATCAGAAATGGTTCACGAGCTCTTGAACGAGGTGTTTCGGCAACCCATCTTTGCTATATTTGGTTCCAATAGACCGTGGTATGCTGACATTGTGAACTTCCTGGCTGCTTACATTGAGCCTAAACATCTCAAGAACTATGAGAAGAAGAAGTTCATGAGAGAACATATGAGATACTATTGGGATGAGCCTCATTTGTATAAACATTGTTTAGACAATGTTTACCGAAGATGCATAGCAGAAAGTGAAGTTCGAGATGTGCTCTTCCATTGTCATGGTTCTGAGTATGCTGGACACTTTGCTACTTTCAAGACGGTGTCCAAAGTTCTTGAAGCAGGCTTTGTGTGGCCTACTATGTTCAAGGATGCGCAGCTGTTCATAACTCAATGGGTCCTTTTCCCTCATCTTATGGGAACAAGTACATCTTGGTTGTTGTGGACTATGTGTCCAAATGGGAAGAAGCAATTACTAGTCCAACCAATGATTCAGGGGTGGTGTTGAAGCTGTTTCGCACCATCATTTTTCCCAGATTTGGAGTGCCTCGGATTGTTATAAGTGATGGTGGTTCTCGCTTTATTAACAAGGTTTTCAACAAGCTGTTGAAGAAGCATGGTGTTCAACACCGTGTGGCCACTCCGTATCATCCTTAGATGAGTGTACAAGTCGAAGTCTCCAACAGACAAATCAAGCAAATCCTGGAGAAGACAGTGGGCAAGACAAGGAAGGATTGGGCTGCAAAGCTGGACGATGCACTTTGGGCCTACATGACTGCCTCCAAAACACCACTTGGGACTACACCATTCCAGCTACTCTATGGCAAAGTTGGAACACAAGGCACATTGGACAATCAAGAAGATGAATTTCGACTTGAAGCCAACTGCAGAAAGGCGCCTTGTACAGCTCAACGAGTTAGATGAACTTCGCTATCATGCTTATGAGAATTCAATGATCTACAAAGAAAGGACTAAGGCATATCATGATAAAAAGATCATCTCCAGAAAATTCGAACCAAATGATCAGGTACTTCTGTATAACTTTCGTTTGCAATTGTTTCCTGGTAAATTGCGTTCACGTTGGTCAGGTCCCTTCACCATTAAAGAGGTCAGGCCGTATGGAGCAATTGTGCTGACAAACTCCAAAGGAGAAGAGTTCATTCTGGATGGGCAAAGGATGAAACACTATTGGGCTCAAGCCGATATTCCAGCAGGACATATTGTGTCTCTGGATGATGCACCAACTGCCTAAACGCGTGAACAGTCAAACTATTGATGTTAAACGAGTGCTTAGTGGGAGGCAACCCACTGGTAAGTATTTATATTATTTTATTTTGGTTTTACTAATTTTTATTTGATTTTCTTATTATAAAAAAAAAGAAGGAGGAATTGGGCTCGACATAATCAAGTGTCGATCGACACCATCACACAGCAACGATCGACACCACCCTATGTTGATCGACACCACCCTGTGTCGATCGACGCTACTCCCAGGTTCAGGTAATAACCTTTTCTCTTGGTTCTGTAACAGTTTCACACAAAGTTTTTTTTTCTATCCAAACTCATACTTCAGAACACTGGGGACAGTGTTGTTCAAGTCTGGGGGAGGTAGTTGCCAACATTGTGTTTTGTTTTGAGAGTCAGTTGAGTTTGTCAAAAACTTGTTTTATTGAGTCAAAATCAGTTGAAACTTTCAATTTTTCTTGGAACTAACCGCAGAATATTGACACATGAAGGACCATTGCTATAGTAGTTGATTACAAGTCTTACTAAGTAGAAAGCTGCAAGTGGATCAATCTAACAAAGAGAGTTCAGATTCCCTTATAGAACTCGGTATGCACTGAACTTGATTCCTCTTTCAGCTCTGATAAGACAAGCAAATTGCAGTCTCTCCTTGATCTTCCCTTGAGAAAAGAAAAGAAATAAGAAGTCTGACCAAGGAATAGTGCAAAGATCCTGATGAGCCTGTCTCCTCACAAGTAACAATATTAGTGAGAGTTTATGAACCTGTCTGCTCACAAGGAACACAAGTAAAGAGCAGCAATATTCCAAGGCTTCAAAAGAATAAGAAAAGTCAATGAAAAGATCTTAGAACACCCTGAAAATGGGCAGCAGTTGACTAGGTGAAGAGAAAATAGGAGAGTTGTATAAGGAATGTCTTGTTCAGGCACTAAGGAAGAAAAAGAATATGTAAAGTTCTTTGGTCATACCATTGTTAGAGTTCGAAATTTAACTAAGGAAAAGATTTGGATTCGAACTAGGAGATTGCTAAGCTTGTGGTAAGTACACTAGAACATTACCTAAGGTTGGCTCTATAGCATGTGGATTCAAGAGTGTTAACCATTGTGGCGTTCTGAAGGATAGTTGAAAGTTTCTGTTTTCAAACTTCTACTTCATTCTAAGTCTGGGGGAGTTGATATATCATGGTTTTTACCGGTTTTTGACCATGATATAAGTCCATTTTATAGAGTCTTTTTGTATTTTTAGAGTCCTATTAGATTCTTTACAGGATGGAGTGCATTTGGAGCTTAACAGAAGATTTTGGAGCTTATTGAAGCATTTTGGAGAAGCAGCCAAAGTGATGAAGTTGGAGCTGAATTACACGCAGGGTGTCGATCGACACTAACCCTTGGTGTCGATCGACACCAATCAAGCCGACTTGAGTTTCGCGACTTCCATCAGAAAAAGGAAATTGTCCCAAGATTTGAAGAATTACAAGATTGCCCCTGACGAAAATCTTCCTCTATAAATAGTTTTCAGGCATTGTTTAGCAAAACACTTTATCATTATTTTCTGTTTTTGAGACTTAGAGAGAGATTGGTCCTAAGCTTTTTGGGAGATAATTTTGTACTCTTCTGAGAAGTTTTTAAACCCCTGTATCATTCTCTTTTCTTATTTTTTGCAATTTATTTCAGTCATGATTTGTGTTTTCATCTCCATGTCTGAGTAGTTTGCTAGTTAGGTTAGGGTGATTTAGGGTTGATGATGAGTTTCTAGAATCATTAGGTTGTTAGGAAAATCACTTGGATCTTCATCTTGATTTTTGCTTATATTGATTTCTTAATTGATCATTTAGAAATCAAACCCTAGGTTGTTTAATAGATGCGAGAGCATTATTAAAAACTTGACCTAATCATAGATGAGCAAAATAACTATTCGCAAAGAGATTTGGTTTAGATATTTTGTGAACAATCGAACCTGTTTTTAATGCTTGCCTTAATTGTTTGAATTTTCAAAGAGATTTGGGATTCTGGAATTTAGGCATAGATAACTTTTGCAACGAGAGTTGATTGGTTTTAAATTAGTGTTTCGAGTTCTAGACGGTTCTTAATAATTTCCTGACAATATAATATCTGCATTCTCTGATTCAACCTCATAATCATCCTTGCCTAGCGCCTTCGTCTCCTGAACTTTAATCCAATTTTGATTTCGTTTCTGATTTACTTAGTAGTTTTATTTACTTTAATTGATTTGATCTAGCATAATTTGAACCTAGAAACAATAGTGTAGCATCTACTTTCTTTGGGATTCGATAACCCCTTATACTTTAACTGCATTGCTGTGCACTTGCAGTGTTGATTTATTTGGGTAAAACTTTGACGCTATCAATGGTCCTATGAATCTTGAACTTGATGAACCCATGACCATGTTGCGGAGGTGAATCCTCTCCTTCATAGTAGAAGTGTGCGGTGAGAGAGGAGAGGAACTCGCATGTCGCGAGCTTGTGAGCGGGATAGGCAATGGTGACAAACTTTTCTAAACCCATGTTGGAGAATAGGGTTTGGAAATCTTCAAAAATCACCAAAGCTCGCACTGTCTGCTCATGCGGGTACTTTGTTCTCTTGAAGCGCATAGCCATGAAGGCTTTGAGGAGTTCCGCGGGTGTGAGCCTTTTCTTGGGCACTTCTTGTGTGGCCTTTTGATTTCCCCTTTGAAGCTCTCGTTGTGGCCTTCTTCTTTGACCCAAGTACGAACTGTTCCTCTTCACTCTCAACCTCTTGGTCCTCAACAACCTTCTTCTTCCCTTGGCTCTTTGAGGATCTTGCTTGAGAACTTGCCCCTTGGCTTCTTTGATCTCCTCTAGTTCTTCCCATTGTACCTATAAGAGAACAAAGCTTGTAGAGGGAGTAAGCAACTCAGTTTGATCAACCAACAATGGCATTACACAAGCATCAAACAAGATCAAGTGACACATTTTCGAATTTCCTCCCAATTCCACCCTTAGCAAAGTTTTGGCAAATACAAAATTTTCAAATTTTCCAAATTCGAGTGCTATCTATTGGCAATCCATAAGCATGATTAATACAAACTAATGCAAGTAAAAGCCCCAAAATCTAACAAGGTTCAAGAGTTTAATTTGGATTTTCGTACTATGAACCCTAAGTGTCAAATTTTCGAAAATTAACCATGGAAATCCTAGTGTAGCACTCGAAATCTACTCCCTAACCACAATCAAGCAATGTCCAAGCCATAAACAATCAATTCAAACATCATAATGCAAAAATCACAAATTTTCCACCATTAGAGCAAAAGATAAAAACCTGGTTTTGCATTTTTTACCTCGTGAACGAGTGAAAAGATGAAAGATATTGACTTAGAATCAATCAGAGCACAAGAAATTGAGCAAGGAGCACTTGAAATCACGAAAATTGCTTGATAATTGAGAGAGAGATGGCCAAAAATCGCAAGTTTGTGTGTAAATGGGGCGATTTTCGTGTTTGGAGAAGAAGAAGAGGGAAAACCGGTTTAATTTGAATGAATTAAACCGGTCAAACCCCGTTGACTTACCTGAAAAAGGAGTGTATCGAGCTAGGTAGGTCGATACATAGCTCGATACGATTCTGAAAACCGTATCGAGCTTAGTAGTTCGACACAAATGCCCGATACAGTTTGTCGAGAATCCCTCGTCGAGTTGTTGATATCTCTGTAAATTGCATGTTTTTAACACACATTTCATGTTAGTTAGGACTTCATTCTTGCACTTTCATCTTAGTTTTTATTACATTTTCACTCATGATAGATTAGATGCATTAGGTTAGGTTTTTGCATAGTCTTGCATGTTTGGAGTGTTTTCTCAGGTGCTTAGGATGGTCCGAAGAAGAAACCAAGGAAGGA
>JAHZTW010000001.1:476709663-476743718 GCA_020283515.1 Alliaria petiolata | reverse complement strand
AATCTTTAGTTCCTTAGCAATACTTAGTTTCAATACCTGTTTTCCTGTTATTGTCATAATCTAGGTGGTGTATTCCTGCCATTTCAACCATTTAATCTCTCTTAGCTTGTAAAAGAATGCCATGAATGCAATACCTTGAACTCTCCCATCGGATTGAAAAGATCCATAACCTATACTACATTCGGTTATAAGTAGTGGGTCATTGACTGAGTAGAACCCATAGAAAAAATCTACTTATCAATTGGCGCCGTTGCCGATTTGGGAGAAATTTGAGTATTGCATTTCCGATTCTTAGCAAGACTAAGACTTTACTTTATTTTTAGACTCTAACTACGCTCCTAGAGACTTTTTCGCAGGTACCTCTAACAACAAGTTCAAATGGATAACACACACCATCTCCAAGAAGGAATGAATGACGCACAACGGGAACAAGCCGAAATACCGCGACACCAACTTCTCATCGGCGAATGTGATTCCCCCACCAGCTACAGAACACGAATCGGTATTACCCCACCCTCAAGTGATGCTGGATACGAGATAAAGAGTAGTATGCTTGCCATGGTCCGAAACAACAAATATCAGGGTGAAGCCGTGGAAGACCCCCTGGATCACCTAGATGATTTTGAGAAGATCTGTTCTTTGACAAAACAAGAAGGAATCTCGGAAGACGGATTCAAGCTACGTCTTTTTCCATTCTCCCTGGGAGGCATAGCTCACCAATGGGAAATGACTCTCAAACCGGGATCTATAACAACGTGGGAAGAATGCAAACGAGCCTTCATCAAGAAATTTTTTTCGCCGTCAACAACAGCGAAGCTGCGATTGGATATCTCCACGTTCACCCAAGCAGAAGATGAGAGATTCAGCGAAGCCTGGGAAAGTTTAAAAGGCTACACACTCAAATGCCCCCATCATGGTTACTCAAGCTCCTCACTACTCAGTATCCTCTATAGAGGTGTGTCAAAGAAATATAAGGATCAGCTGGATACTGCAAGCAATGGAAACTTCCTCGACCAAGACGTGGACGATGGAATGAACCTTGTTGAGAATATGGTTACAAGCGATAGTAATTACGAGGACGACATTGACAACGTTACAACTGAGCTGAATAATCAGAGGGAAAATGAGGTAATGCAATTACAAGCTCGTTTGGATGCTTTACTAAAGGGACAACACGTTCAAGACGCTAAAGTAGCGAGTATCGGGGTAGTCTCGACGGACAGTGGCCGATATGGGGACACAGTCATCACCAACGACCACAAACAGTACGGCGACACAACAAATCCAACTACACAACCTCAACTAGCTACTCAGTATAATGCTAATGCATATACACAGCAGACTTTCACTCCTTCCCAATATTACCCTCAACATCAACAATATCAAGCTCCGTACCCACCACCACCGTATGGACATTGTGGGTTCTACCCACAACAAGCGCAAGATTCTGACATCAAGAATCTCCTAACTCAGCTGGTTCAGAGTCACTGCAGTAGCAACCAGGATATCAAATCAATCAATTCACGGTTGGACAAGCAGGAAGAACATATCCGGCTAATACAACAACCAATACACTATGAAACCACTACACAACCAGCCTACATACAAGCTGTAACCCTACGAAGCGGAAAGATTCTTGCACCAAAAGAGCAAGCTCCGCAAATCTGCGAGGACGCTTCCGACCTAGTGGGGGGGGGGATAACTTTGAAAAAACAGAAGGTAACAACGAGGTAGAAGAAGTTCAAGAAAGTGTTGAAGATCAGCTCTTTACCAAACTCAGAGAACAAAATATCGGGAATAAGCCGACACCTGCTGCCCATTTTGAGAAACCCAAAGAGCCACGATTTGTTCCACCTGCATATAAACCTCCTTACCCTTTCCCAGGAAGATTCAAGAAAGAACTCTTCGAGAAGTACAGAGCTCAGTTTGCAGAGCATCTGAAGATAGTGGAACTCACCATGCCGCTCATAGATGCTTTGGCATTGGTACCACCATACCAAAAATTCATAAAAGATGCCATCTTAGCAAGAACAAAAGAACTCCAAGGCATGATGGTAATGACACATGAGTGTAGCGCCATCATCCAGAAGAGGGTAGTGCCGAATAAGCTAGACGATCCAGGAAGCTTCACTCTCCCATGTTAAATTGGTCCACTCACGTTCAACAATTGCCTTTGCGATTTAGGGGCAAGTGTAAGCCTCATGCCGCTGTCAATAGCCAAACGACTGGGTTTCACATCCTACAAGACAAGCAGAATATCTCTGATACTGGCAAACCGATCTGTAAGGTTACCAAAGGGGCAGCTCGAAAACGTTCCCATCCGGATTGGTGATATCGAGGTAACAACCGATTTTATGGTGCTCGAAATGGACGAAGAACCGCGGGATCCTCTTATCCTTGGGAGACCTTTTCTGGCCACGGCAGGGGCAATAATCGATGTGAAGAAAGGCAAGATTAAGCTCAATCTTGGGAAGGACATCATCACGAAGTTTGACATAAAAGAGGTGATAAAGAAACCTAATATAGGAGGGAAAATCTTATGGGTGGATGCAATGGAAAAGCAAAACGATGAACTTTTTGAGGAACTTTCCTTGAAAGACCCGTTGCTAGTTGCTTTGACAAAAGAGAAGAAGCGGCATGGACATGTGGAGCAAGAAAGCGAAGTCTATGTCATGCATCTGGATGAAAGGAAAGCCATTAAGGACGATGAGTATCCAGAAGACCTAGAGCATGGAAGACACAAAATCGCCTGGAAAACAAAAGAAGGAGCATATCGAGGTCAAGCCGATATAAGCCCAACAAACTAGGCCGATCAAAGCATACGCGGGGATTGGAGCGAACTTGAAGCTCCGAAACTTGAGCTCAAACAACTACCAGATGGGCTAAGGTACGCTTTCTTGGGGCTAAATTACACATATCCAGTTATTGTTAATGAAGATCTAAGTGATGATGAGTTAAATTCACTCCTTAAGGAGTTGAGAAAGTATAGGAGAGCTCTCGGGTACTCACTAAGTGACATCAAGGGTCTCTCTCCTACGCTTTGCACTCATAGGATACACTTAGCTGATGAAAACACTTCCTCTATTGAACACCAAAGGCGTTTAAACCCAAATTTAAAGGAAGTAGTTAAGAAAGAAATTTTAAAACTTTTAGAAGCCGGCGTGATATACCCCATCAGTGATAGTACTTGGGTATCCCCCGTCCATGTGGTACCTAAGAAAGGAGGTATCACTGTCGTAAAAAATGAAAAGGAAGAATTAATCCCTACTAGAACCATAACTGGTCATAGGATGTGCATTGATTATAGAAAACTTAATTCAGCCACTAGAAAAGACCACTTCCCCCTCCCTTTCATCGACCAAATGCTGGAAAGGCTAGCTAACCATCCATAGTCATACTACTTTTTTCTGGATGGCTATAGCGGCTTCTTCTAGATACCGATTCACCCAAACGACCAAGAGAAAACCACATTCACATGCCCGTATGGTACCTTTGCATATCGAAGGATGCCATTTGGGTTATGTAATGCACCAGCAACCTTTCAAAGATGTATGATGTCTATTTTCTCTGACCTTATAGAGGAAATGGTAGAAGTGTTTATGGACTATTTCTCTGTGTATGGTTGCTCTTTTGTTGTTTGTTTGTCGAATTTGTGTAGGGTTCTTAAGCGATGTGAAGAGACAAATTTAGTATTGAATTGGGAGAAATGCCATTTCATGGTCATAGAAGGGATAGTGCTTAGTAACAGAATATCGGGGAGAGGTATCGAGGTTGATAAGGCGAAAATAGAGGTCATGATGCACTTGAAGCCACCCACCACAGTGAAAGAGGTTCGTAGCTTCCTTGGGCATGCAGGCTTCTATAGGAGGTTCATCCGTGATTTCTCCAAGATCGCTAGGCCACTCACTAGGCTCTTATGCAAGGAAGCCGAGTTTATCTTCGATGAAGATTGCCTCCAAGCGTTCACCACGATCAAGGACGCACTTGTGAGTGCTCCCATAGTCCAAGCTCCTGATTGGGACCTTCTATTCGAGATTATGTGAGACGCAAGCGATTATGCCGTTGGAGCTGTTCTCGGGCAAAGGAAAAACAAGAAGTTACACGTGATCTACTATGCAAGCCGGACGCTAGATGATACCCAAGTAAAGTATGCCACGACCAAAAAAGAGTTATTGGCAGTTGTGTTTGCCTTCGAGAAATTCAGAAGCTACTTGGTAGGATCAAAAGTGATTGTCTACACGGATCACGCTGCCCTAAGGTACATCTATGCGAAAAAGGACACTAAGCCGAGACTACTAAGGTGGATTCTCTTACTACAAGAGTTTGATATGGAGATCCTGGACAAAAAGGGAGTAGAGAATAGTTTATCCTATCACCTGTCCCGGATGAAGATAGATGATTTAGTTCCTATCAGTGATGCCTTACCGGAGGAACAACTCATGATAGTGGATGTCCTTGGAGGGATGTACCGAGTGAATCAAAGTCTAGAGACTGTAGCCAACATGGAAGAGAACACCATTCCTTGGTATGCAGACTATATCAATTTGTTGGTGTGCGGAGATGTGCCAAACGACCTCGATGCTTACCGAAGAAAGAAGTTTTTCAAGGACATCAACTACTTCTTCTATGACGAGCCGTATCTTTTCAAAAGAGGGATAGATGGGGTCTACAGAAGATGTGTATCGAAGGGAGAAGCGAGAGGAATCTTGTTCCATTGCCACGGTTCGGCCTATGGTGGTCACTTTGCCACGTTCAAGACCGCAACGAAAATCCTACATGCTGGATTCTGGTGGCCAAGTCTATTCAAGGACAATCACGATGTCTCCTCTTGCGAAGCGTGCCAAAGAAAAGCAAACATCGGCAAGCGAGATGAAATGCCGGAGAGCCCGATATTGGAAGTCGATATCTTTGATGTTTGGGGGATAGACTTCATGGGGCCGTTTCCATCTTCTTACAGAAATAAATACATACTAGTCGCGGTTGATTACGTCTCAAAATGGGTCGAAACCGTTGCCAGTCCTACCAATGACGCAAAGGTGGTACTAAAACTATTCAAGTCAACCATTTTCCCAAGGTACGTGATTCCAAGAGTAGTGATAAGTGACGGTGGCAGTCATTTTATCAACAAGCTGTTCGAAACCCTCCTGAAGAAGCACGGGGTCAAGCATAAGGTAGCTACACCGTACCATCCGCAAACAAACGGGCAAGTCGAGAAATCTAATCGCGAGATCAAAGAGATATTGGAAAAAACGGTTGGAGCAACAAGGAAAGACTGGTCAGTAAAATTGGATGACGCTCTGTGGGCATACCGAACTGCTTTCAAAACACCCATAGGAAGATCTCCCTACGCACTTCTATATGGCAAGGCATGTCACTTGCCCGTGGAACTTGAGTACAAGGCTCTATGGGCCATCAAACTCTTGAATTTTGACATCAAGACAGTTCAAGAGAAAAGGCTAATAAACCTACACGAGCTGGAAGAAATCCGTTTGGAAGCATTCGAGAGCTCGCAGATCTACAAGGAGAAAACAAAAGCTCTCCATGACGAGAAAATCAAACCGAAAGAGTTCGCACCAGGAAATCAAGTGCTGCTGTACAACTCAAGACTGAGACTGTTTCCCGGGAAGTTGAAATCGCGATGGTCCGGACCATACACGATCAAGGAAGTATTGCCGTATGGGGCTGTGACACTGGTTGGAAAGGAAGGAGCGGATTACACAGTAAACAGGCACAGACTAAAGCCGTATTTCGGAAATGAGAAATTCCAAGTTTTGGAAGCAACCGTAGTTCGTCGCCAAGATCCCAACAAGGCCTAAGCGACTTGGAAAAGTCAATCTATGAGACTTTAAACAAGCGCTCTTGGGAGGCACCCCAGGCTTATATTTTTACCTTATTTTACCACTTTTCTCTTTACTTTACAATTCTTAAGAATAATTACTAGTGGAATCGGTGATTTAGATATCAAGATATGAGATATCGAGGAATCATAATGGGAAGAAGACTGGGAGAAATCGTTGGCTCCATTACGGGCGTGAAACCCATGTACCCGCCAATGTGAACTACGAACCCTCAGATATCGGGACGAGGTCACGGTGTATGGCCGTTATTGAAACGCGACCTGGCTAGTACAAACGGGTTTACCCCGTAACAAACCACGCCACACCGGGTTCCTCCAACGGTCGCAGACCGACATAACTAGAGGTATCACTCCAAAAACCATTGTATATAAGCACATTTCCTTTATTTTTCTGCTGGTTGCTTGAAATTTTTGCATCCTCTTAGGACAGTATTCTTCCTCTCTTCTATCACACAGGGACTGTGTGATTTAAGTTTGGGGGAGTACGTAGTGCATGCATCACTTATATTAACCATCATGCATTCATTAAACTTGCATAAAAAAACACAAAAAATTGAACAATTTTGAAAAATTTGTTCCACAAAAAGATTCATGTAGTTGCATCTCCATTCTAGGATCGAGTCTAGAGGCATTCATTTAGGATTCATAAGCATTCGCATAAGGCGTTAAGTTTAGTGAATCCTTGTAAATAACCATTTTTAAGTCATGAATTCAGTGCCTTAGTTCTTGTTTGTCCGATGCGTGTTGAATTAGACTAAGCTTAAGGCAGCACCACATTTGGAATTTGTCTTGCGAAATTCGGTTTTAACTTGATGCATTGCGACTTGAACCATTTCCCTAGTGAATTTGAACCGTTAATTTGAAAATTCTAATTATCTCGTTCATATTTGTCAAATAACTCATGGATTTCACTTGGACTTTCTTATCCTTTTTACCACCCTTCTCCTAGTCCAAGTACCAGACCACACCCGAAACTGAAACCTTTGTTTTAAACCATAAACACTTTTGTGAGAGCATGTGAGGCCTTTGCACCATTTTCGAATCTTCTTAGGCAAAAAGTGTTGGGTTTAGACCGACAAGGTTAGATTTCCATGTAGACGTAGGCTCACATCTGGGGTCAACACTAGGTTAGGTGGTGTAGAATCTGAAATCGGCTACATACCGAAATAGGAAGCCGATATTACTAGGTAGACTAGAAAAAAAAAGGGGGGGGGGAGTTCCGATTGATCATACATTGACAGAAGGAAAAAGAAAAGATACCAAAGAGTCTGACGGGGACACGTATAAAGGAGATGGCGGCACCAAAAGAGGCTTGAAAACAAAAGAAGAAAAAAGCGATTCCAAAAGAGAGCAAAAGAAGGCCAATCAACGAAGTCTAAATCCTGCCAACAACACAAAAGGTGAAACAAAAGGAACGCAACAAAGAAGCCAGAAAGCCGAAACCGAACTCCAACAAAGAAGAAGTCTCCCGAAATGACCAGGAAAGGTAATATCGAGTAGAAATATCGGGGATAAGGCGAATTGCCAAAAGAAAGGGGTAACTTAGGAGGGAGCAACTTAGACTAGGGTAGGAAACGAAATAGATGTTCTGGGTAGATAGTAGTCTAGCCTTGTATGCATCCATTGGTTTTTACCCTTAGCATTTTGCATTAAGAAGGTTCCTTTCAATACTGATCCCACTAAACACTTAACCCGTTCGCACTACGAGTTCATACTTAGCTCGTAACCTTATCCTGAACCAAGTGAGTTAATTGACAGGCATGAATGAGATCCACGCTTTAATTTTCATAATGAATGTGAAAGGGAATTGGGAATTTGAATGTGTATCTAAGTTGGTATTGATTTTGCTTGATTATTGTGATGAATGTGGCTAAGGCTTTTTGAATAGGTGGAATTCGACTTGCATCCTAGAAACCTGAACTCAGACATTGAGTTGATCTCATTTTAAATGGCATTTTGGATTCAAACTTTCACCTTTTCTATTAAAACCTCACCCCTCCGGTTGGCTTTTGCTTGAGGACAAGCAAAAAGCCAAGTTTGGGGGTGTTGATATCTCTGTAAATTGCATGTTTTTAACACACATTTCATGTTAGTTAGGACTTCATTCTTGCACTTTCATCTTAGTTTTTATTACATTTTCACTCATGATAGATTAGATGCATTGGGTTAGGTTTTTGCATAGTCTTGCATGTTTGGATTGTTTTCTCAGGTGCTTAGGATGGTCCGAAGAAGAAACCAAGGAAGGAAATCTCGAATGGAGGACAAGTAGACAACATCGAGCATGGATCACGACCTCGTAGCCGATATGGACAAGCGCATGATGAACCTCGACGAGTAGCAGCGACTTAGTCCCGAAAGGAACACCTCGGAGCGAAGATCCAGCAAGAGGATTCCATGAAGACGGATATCGGAGCAAGGCAACGGGAAGTACCCGATTCAAGTAACAAGGAAGGCGAGCCTTCACGACATGATCCCGAAACACTTGCCCGATATGGAACCTGCCCGAAGAATCAGAAGAGTTAGCGTTTCGGCTTATTCACCACGACTTGAGCCTGAAACGCTAAAGTCCAAAATAGTACTATTTTGGGAAAGTGGTCCCAACGTTTTAGGTTTTTCCTCTTTTATGTATAAATACTCTCTCCTCCACTCTTATCACTAGCATCACGCTTTCTAGTTTTATTTTCTGTCTCTTTTAAAACCGAGAACTACTTTTGTATTTTTACCATTGAAGCTTGTTTCAAAGATTTGATTTTTATGCAATCTTGAAGTTTTTAAGTATTATCGCTTAGTGTATTTCAAGAAAACTTCTTCCTTTTCTTATTTTCGACTATCTTGCCTTCTTATCCTCATGGATCTTGAGGTTTCTAAAATGGCGCGTGAGTAGTCCATATCGGTTTTGGGGAAAAGGGTAGGGAAAATAAGTTAAAGTCCAAATCTTTGATCGAGATCTATGCTTAATCCATCTTAATCCTTTCTTATTTGAAACTATTAATGCTTAGTCATCTTCACTATTTGACTTTTGCCATCGAGCTTCTTCAAACAAACGCCATGTTTGAATGTTCGCAAGGACCAATCTCATAAGAGATTCGCTCATCATAGCCTAAGGGATTAGATGTCTAGGGAGCGTTTTGGCACTAGTAGAGTTGTTTATTCAAGCTTGCTGCTTTCATGGATCACTACGTGATAGCGAGGTTAGGTCGTGAGGCAGCAAAGAGACTTATACCACGATGGTGGATTTGTCTAAGTCCAGAACTCTGCGCTAAAGGATTAGCCTTATAGGGAGTAACTCTACCATCAAAGGAAAGGTCTTTAACATATTAGACCCGAAAAACCCCTTGTCCCTTAAACCGATTCCTATTTTCTTTTGCAAGTTCGTTTCTTTAGCTACCCAATCTTTAGTTCCTTAGCAATACTTAGTTTCAATACCTGTTTTCCTGTTATTGTCATAATCTAGGTGGTGTATTCCTGCCATTTCAACCATTTAATCTCTCTTAACTTGTAAAAGAATGCCATGAATGTAATACCTTGAACTCTCCCATCGGATTGAAAAGACCCATAACCTATACTACATTCGGTTATAAGTAGTGGGTCATTGACTGAGTAGAACCCATAGAAAAAATCTACTTATCAGTTGTATCGAGCTTAGTAGCTCGATTCAAAAGCTCGATATGGCTCCTCCGAGATCCTGGTGGAAGCTGTATCGAGCTTAGTAGCTCGATACACAGCTCGACACGATCTCAGAAAACTTCTTGCAAGCTTTTTGCTCATGGCTCAACCTCCTTAGTCAAAACCTATCATCCACAATCACTAGAAAACACATTATTGAAATAAAAAGGGAAATTATATACAAAGATAGACATGGAAATGCCTCCCAAGTGTGCTTGTTTAAAGTCACTAAGCTTGACTTTTCAAACCCTTAGGCATGGAGGTGAACAAGCAGTGGAGTTGGCTTCCCTTCTCCTTTCTTGATGTACATGGTGCTTGCTCCAGCTTGCAGCACCTTCCTTCTCTTCCTAGACCTCCTTGGTGGCTCAGCTATAGGTTCCACAATCATGAGCCCATCAAACATTTCTAGAAGACTCTCACCATCAAAGCTTGGCCCATCATACCCATTGTGATCAAGTGTTTCATTCTCACTCATCATCACACTAGTGAGACCCATCATCTGTCCCTTAGGTGGTCCTTCTTCAGCTTCCTTAGTGTCACATGTGATGGTTCTACATAGGCTCAAAACAGAAGGTTTCGTAGGATAGAAGACCTTAGCATTCACATTCTTGAGGATCACTCTTTTGTTGATGAAGTCAAGGCTTGCACCAGCTGTATTGAGGAAGGGTGTCCCTAGAAGAAAAGGTAGCCTTGCTGCTTGAACCATATCCATCACAATGAAATCAGTTTGGACAAGACACTCCCCAACTTTCAATGGATAATCTTCTACAAGGCCTAGAGGTTGCCTTGAGAAAGCATCAACAAAGGTGATGTGTGATGAATATTTCTTCATAGTAGTGATTCCCAAGTTCTTGAATATTTCAAGGGACATCACATTGACGCTTGAGCCGGAATCACACAAAGCTTCTTCAATCTTCAAGTCCCCAAGAGAACATGAAATCAAAATTTTTTGTCGGATTACCAGGCTTTGTGATAACCTTGGACTCATTCCTTGCCATGCTTGGTGAATCTAGACCCTCTATCAGCTCTTCAACCTTCCCTATGTTGGCAAACATCTCCTTGATGAACCATATTTGACCCTTGACTTGAATCAAACTCTGCACTTTGGGAAACGGTGCACCAATTTTTTCCATACTCCCTCTAAAGATTGAGAGTTTTGTTTTGTGCCTTAGTTAACACCGGCTCGGGAAAGAGAAGTGGTGGCTTGTAGATAAGGATATCATAAGCCTCAACTTCAGTCTTCTTAGCCACTTCTTTTTCTTTTTCAACAATACTTGCTTGTGTTGAGATCACATCCTCATCAAGCGCTTTTTGACATTTTGGTTTAGCAACAACCAAATGGTCATTTTCAATGACCGCCTCCCCAACTTGAACTTCAATGCCCTCGTTGAATGTAGCTTCATCATTAGGACACTCAAATAGTTGCTAAAATTCAACTACCACACGCTCATACTCTTCCTCATCAATAGAGTAGATAGCATTGCAATATTCCTTGGGGTTGGTTTCGGGCTTACCGGGCAAAGAAGCTTGAGCTCGTGTAGATGAGGAAGCAATGCTTTTGTTGTTCTCCATTTGCTTAACCTTGGAGCTCAAAGTGCCAAACTTGGAATTGAGGTCATTATAAGAACAATCCACCTTGTTGTGGATTTCGGCCATCTTCTTACTCACATCCATAGCACAACTTGCTTGACCTTGGAGGATTTTTTGTAGAACATTCCTCACATCCAAATCTTGTGTGAAACCCGGTAGAGGACCTTGCTTGGACTGAAAATTCCCTTGATTTCCTGGATTGTTCCCTTGGTAGTTATTTTTGGGAACATAAGCTTGTTGTTGCTTGTAAGGGACAAAGGGCTTTTGTTGACCTCCTTGTCTTGGTCATATCACAAATCCTATCACAAATACATTGGTCTTGGTCATATTTCAAATCCTATCAAACTCATCCAACTGGTCAAGTAGATCCTCCAAAGCCAGCCCATGGAACTTGTTGTGTTGCACCATGTTGATCAAACCGTTCTTGATTTCAAAATTGTTGTTTTCAACCGGAGGGGGGATGATACCTTGACGTTTAGCATGAGTATTAGGAGCATCTCCAGCCCCAATATGCCTAGTTTGGCGTGGAGGATGTTAAGGCATTCTAGGGATTTGGTCTCCATTCCCTTGGTTCCTTTGTGGTATCCCATTACCACCTTGTCCTTGTGGAATATCCATTCCCAAACGCCGTAGATGTGCTAAGCGTTATCGTTCTCTTCTCACAAAAGCTCCTCTTGTGACGCGGTGGCTGTTGTCTAGAGGCTCAACTAGATTGTTGTGTCCACTAGACCTCAAGTTCATACACGAAGAGACAAAGAGCAAACAAAGCAAGAGAGATTAGTAAGCAAAAAGTGAGAAATAAAGCTTACTCTTAAGAAGAAGTAAAATCCTAATGTCTAAACCACTATCCAAATGGCAACGAAGCCAAATTGGTAAGAGGATTTTTTCCTTGCACTTAAACCATTACTCAAACCCCACTCATGTCATTGTAGTGTTTGAGGATCAATCCATTTGGAAAAGGTTAAGACAATATGAATGCATAAAACTTCTTAATCTAAGCTAAGAATAGCAATGATGGCACTAATCAAGCAAACTGAAAGATAATTAACTACTAATTAAAATTATCAAATTACAAAAACGAATCCAAGGATGGGGTTATCAATTTAAGGTGTTCCAAGAATCAATCTTTGATGTCAAACAATAACAATATATGCTAATCCCTAAACTTAGAACTCAAAAGCTAGACTAATCCACTTTTATGGTACTAATCCTTTTATTAATCACCCTAATGAAGAACAAACTTTCATTTGTGAAAAGGAAGCTAACAAGCATTATGAAACAGTTCTAAATTGCTAATAAACACCCTAGACAATCACTTCCATGAGCTAGGAATGTAAATCCCTTGTTTAGTTGGTTGAGGAATTTCAACAAACACCTTGTGGGTGGGAAATTTCCTAAGGCCTAATTTTAGCTTGATCATGGCTAAACTAGCTTTTAGAACACTAAACAAAGAGGGAAATGAGAAGATCTAATCCTAGATATCAAGATTAACCCTTAAAACACCCTAGATCCAACCCATCCTTAGTCCATAATGAAACTACTCACTAATCATGATTAGACTCTCAAATCATATGAAAGAAATGGAGATAAACATCATTATAGAGATAGAGAGTGAAAGATTAATAAAGAGAAGTACTAAATTGCATAAACTCAAATGAAATGTCTTACAAAATCACTTAGAATCCAAAAGGGAAAGTTTTCTAAGCAAGAACAAAAGATTAAAAGATACTTAGAAAAAATTATGTCATTTCCTATTTATAGTGAACAGTGGATGAACCGGGTCAACCCGGAACAAATTGGGTATTGACCCGGTTTTAGGCTGAAATCGGGCAGCGTATCGAGCTTGCTAGATCAACATGCAGCTCGATACGCTGCTAAAAACTTTCTTCAAGGGCCGTGTCGATCTTCGGCTGAGGTCTGTATCGAGCTTAGCAGTCCGATACAAATGCCTGATACACTTCTTCCAAAACTCCGGGTGGCTTTGTATCGAGCTTGGTAGTCCAATACAAATGCCTGATACGCTCGTCTCGTCCTTCCTGCCAGGTCGTATCGACCTTGGTAGCTCGACACCAAGGTCGATACACTTCTAAAAGTCATCTGCTTCTTGTTTGGCCACCTTCTCTTCTTTCTCCAAATCATCCAACTCTCCATAGATGTTCTTCAAGCCTCCAAAGCACCTAATAAAGACTCAATATGTACAAATATGCAACAACCAATGCTAAAACTCACTAAACTCTAATATGGATGCAATTTGGACCAAAAGTGACTAAATGAATGCATATATAGATGCAAAAGCTATCTAAAAAGATGCTAAAACATGCTAATTGATGAGTATATCAGTTGGATCTTGGTTTCTAGAAAGATAGATATACTCATTACAAGAGCTAACTCTAAACCTAAGAAACTAAGTTAAATCATCCCACGGTTAGTGGCTCCGATTCTTCATCAACCAATAAACTCACGGTTAGTGGAGGAGAGGATCGATTGATGAGCAAGAAAGCTCCTTCCTTAACTTGGTTTAACTAAATCCTAATCTCCATCGTCGTGTCTTAAAAGGAGATAGTTTCTTGGATGCGTTTATGAGATTCCTAAGCCCTCACGAGGTAAGGAAATCTCTAAGGACTCAAAGATCTCCATTGAGAGTCTTTGACATTAATCCCTCCAAACCAAGAAGAGTTAAGGATTATAAACATGCTCAACCTTTAGATCTAAACCCTTAAACCTCTCTAAACCCCTCGGCCTCATACCTTAAGGTTACTACTCGCTAATCATAGTCAAACACTCCATAATCATAAGATTTGAAATGCTAAACATGATTAACGTTAAACAAGAAGAAGATTGAGATTAAAAAGACGAGTTCTTGCTTTAAAACTAAAGCTGCGATTACAAAAAGCTTAAAACCTTAAGAATGGTGGCAAGAACAAAAGAGGAAGAAGGCAAAAAGCATATGATAGGATATCCAAAAATTAAGGGTTTTTGCTATTTATAGTAAATGAGGATTGATCCCCTCAGAAAAAGACAAAACGTGAGCTGGCAGATAAGAATGGCACGCTTGAAGAGAAGAGATCGAGCTGAGTCGTCGATCTTTTACCCGATCTTGGACTGGGAACAGGCTGACTTGCCCGATCGTCGGGTCATTTCAATTTGGTAATCGACCCTCTCGCTCGATCCTTGGGTCGTTCTGATCAGGATGGATCCTTGGTCTCGATTTCACTCCGTTCTTCCTGGGTGATGTCTTCGGGTCCGTACAGTCGCATGACCATCTTGATCGATCCAAGACCCGTTCTTCTTCCTTGAAACGGTCTAAGTGCCTCGATCCTCTGGTCGATCTCATCTAGAATGACCTGCCTTGCTCGATTATCTCCTCGATCTCAGAAAGCATTTGTTTGTCCGAACCTCTCAAAGTGTCCATAAGCTCCTCTTTGATCTGCATCATATCCACGCATCCTCCATAGCTCCAGTGCACTGAAAACGACCTGAATATGATGCAAATATGCAAGAAATATGCAAATGCTAATGCAAACATGTCGGAAACCTAAAATGGGGCAAAAGATATAATAAATCTATGTATGAGTGCAAAAGTGCATGAAAAACCAACCTAAATGAGTGCTAAATATGCTAAATATATGAGTATATCATCATGATTCAGGGTTTGCACTTAATGAATGTTAAAGAGTTGCTTTGACAGGGAGACTTATCTAGATTGAGGTTTTTGTGCATTTCAATGTTGAAATGAGCATGGCTAAATCTTTTGGAGTATGATGAGTTCAAATGCATCTTAGAATTAAGATCTAGGAAATTGAGTTGATTGTTTTTATTGGCATTCTTGGATATTGAGCTCGCAATACATCTCTCTCTTAGATTTGACATGTTTGTTTGCTTGAGGGCAAGCAAAAGGCAAGTTTGGGAGAGTTGATAGACTCATAATTTAGCATGTTTTAGCACTAATTTTACGTAGTTTTGCATCCACTTGTGCATTCATTTAGTCACTTTTGTTCTCATTTGCATTCATATTAGAGTTTAGTGAGTCTTACCCTAGCTTGTTGCATATTTGCATGGTTTGGAGTCTTTTTCAGGTATCTTTGGAGCTAAGGAGACTTAGAGGAGGATGGTGAATGGTGCGGACCAGAAGAAGTGAGCTGAAAGCATTGGAAAAACTCGTCCAAGACTCATACCGTTGAGGTGACCCGTGGAGAACATATTTTCCCTTCTCGGTGCAACTGGAGGTGCGAAATGTATGGGTCCGGACGAAGGCCTATCACTTAGATTCAGACTCCAAGCCTCCTTCAAGTTGTAGAGGATCCAGTGAGCTTTCCAATGGCGTTGGAATCAAGTCATTCGGACACCAGGTTAGAAAGTTACGGCAATTTTACTTTATATCGAGCAGTTGTATCGAGCTACATAGCTCGATACAGATCAAGCAGGATGAAACTGGATGACATATCGACCAGATACATCGAGCTACATAGCTCGATACATATCCATGCAGGATAAAGATCGGGTCAGAAGAAGGTTTTCCATTCCGATTCAGTCTCGAAGCTCTTCATGAAAGTTGTAGAGAATTGAATCAGCTTTCATTTGGAGGTGTTTGCATGTCATTAAGATCAGATACAGCGGTTTTATCAAGAACATATCCATCAGCTCGATTTTTAATACCAACCTTTGACCAGAGTTGACCCGGACGGTTAATGTTCACTATAAAGGGCCAAAGACCTAATTTTTGTGGCTAAGCTTTATTTTTCTTGTTATTCCTTAAGAAAAACCTTTCTTATGTTCTAAACACATTTTGTATGAGATTTTTGAGAGTTTTTGCTATTTGGAATTTGTCTTTCTTAATCTTATATCTTCTTCTTCTATAATCATGATCACTAACACTTTCTACTTAGGATTTGTTGGTTTTCAAATGATTAGTGAGTAGTTCTTTTAGAATCCTAGAGATGAGGTAGATTAGGGTGAGATTAGAGTTGATCTATGATGTTTAGTGCTTAGTTTCTTTAAATTCTTTGTTGTTTAGTGATCCTAATGCTATATTAGCTTTAACCAAGTTATTTATATCCTAAGACATTTCCCACCCACAAGGTTCTTGATGAAATGTCTCAACCAACTAAATCAAGAGATTTACATTCTTAGCTCATGAGAATGACTGTCTAGGGTATTTATTGGTAGATTAGAACTTGTTCTTAATGCTTATTGATTGCTTTTTCATTAATGATGATTAGTTGTTGATTAGGTAATTAATGAAGGCATTAGTACCATGAGAGTGAACTAGTGTTGTTTAGAGTTCTAAATCTAAGGATTAACATTTGTTTGATTGTTTGAACATCATAGGTTAGCTCTAGGATCACCCAAAGTCAATAACCTCATCCTTGGATTCACCCTTTTAGCATTGTTAATCTTGTTTAGTATCTTGCTTAGTTTCTTGTCTTGCTTTAGTTTTTTATTTTCATATGATTAAGATGTTAGTTACCTTTTGAATTTGGTTATTTGCTTTCATTTCACTTAGGATGTTAGATAAAAACCCCATCTTATTGGTTTTGCTTAGCTTAGATAGTTTCATGCTCTGTTCAAAAATACGGACGCATAGTGAATTCCACGGGCGAATAAGCGTTCAACGGTAACGCTCCGTGGCGAGGAAGGGAATTCGGACACTTTATGCGGTGAGTCCGTTTAATTTCCGTTTTGACCGTATAATAATAAAAAACATTGTTATTCTCTTAGCCCAAATGTTGAATTTTCTTTCTTTAACCCATGTAGTCCAAATTTTGATTTTCTTTTAACCAATTAAGAAGCCCAATGCTTAAAAGCCCATATGAAAACTAACTTGATCAAACGATATTGGTTGTCTCTCTCGACGGAACAAACAAAAAATTTTGGGGATTTCTCAAATCACGATAAACCCTAATTCAATCTGATTCAACCCCAAATCAAAACTAAATCGAAACCAATTCAAACTGAATCTAGTTCGTCCATCATCTACCTTCTTTTATATCGCGAATTCGAGGTAATAATATGTCAAATCTTTTTGTGGTTTGTTATTGAAGTTTGATTTCTGAGAATTGTTTGATTAAGCTTTGTTTGATGAATTATGTGCGTTAGCTTCATGAAATTATTCTCAGATTGAGTAGGAACCCACGATTGAGTTAATGGAAACCAACTTCTTCTCATTTCATTTCACGGCTTAGTAATCCACGTTTTCTAAGTTTTTTTTATTGAAAATTCTTTCTTTTTTTTTTGAAAATCGATTTAGTTTTCTGGTTCTAACTCGAGATTGTTTGTTTATTGAAGGTAAGATCTAATGGATAATCCACCAACAGATACACCTCCACCTCTAAAGCGAAATTCAAATGATGTAGGATGGGATTATGGAGTAATGTGTGATCCAAAAAATCCAGACAAATTGAAATGCAAGTTGTGTATGAAAGTGGTAACTGGTGGTGTCTACAGAATGAAGGAGCACATAGGTCATGAGAGGGGAAATGTCTCTGCTTGTCCGCTGTCAACTAAAGAGGATCAAGAGAAGTGTAAGAAAGCAATTCTTGAAGCAAAAAACAAGAAAGCTATGAAGAGGAAACGTGAAGAAGATATGAGGGCTGAGGTTAATATAAATAAGGACAGCATCATTGAGGAGCTGGAAAGAGAGCTTGGAACTCTCAAAACTCCTCACTTTCAAGGTCCAATTGATAAGTTTGCTACCATTATAAACCCTGAAGCTTCTTTGGCTGGAAACAAACGGCAGCAGAGTATCCATGATGCTATTTCAAAGGAGAAGACACATGCTGTACATGAATATTGTGCACGATGGGTCTACCAGTCAAATATTGCATTCAACGCAATTGACAATGAACCTTTTAGGTTATTTTGTGAAGCATTGGGACAGTTTGGGCCTGGTTGGATGCCTCCAAGTCAGTATCAGTTGAGAGAGCCATTGCTTAATGAAGAACAACATAGAACAAAGGAAAAGTTGAAGAGTCTAGAAGCAGAATGGGATAAAGATGGCTGCTCTGTGATGACAGATGCGTGGACAGACATGAAGAAAAGAAGCATCATGAATTTGTGTGTTAATTCAAGAGGAGGCACATGTTTTCTTTCTTCAAAGGATACTTCTAAGGAATCTCACACAGGTGAGTATATCTTCAACTATATTGACAAGTGCATTGAAGATATAGGGGCTGAGAAGATTGTGCAAGTGGTGACAGATAATGCTACCAATAACGTAGCAGCTGCAAGAATGCTTAAACAGAAGAGACCGAGAATCTTTTGGTCTGGATGTGCTGCTCACACTGTGGACTTGATGCTTGAGGGAGTTTCGAAGTTACCAGGTTTTGCTAAAATCATAGATCAAGCAAAGAGTGTCACCATCTTTATATATGCTCATCATAAAACACTATCCATGATGAGAACATATACTAAGAAGAGAGATATAGTGAGACCAGGAGCAACAAGGTTTGCAACTTGCTTCTTGACACTTCATAGTCTCTATGAGAAGAAGGCACAACTGAAGAACATGTTTGGCAGTGATGAGTGGCAGGATTGTAAGCATTCAAAGTGTGTGAAGGGTGTGAATGCGTATGATACTATTAAGAGTTTGACATTTTGGAATAGTGTGATGATTGTTTTGAAAGTGTTCAGCCCTTTGGTGAAGGTTCTAAGGCTGTCTGATGGAGAGAAGATACCTTCTCTTGGATTTATCTATGGTGAGATTTTAGAAGCTAAGAAATCTATCAAGGAAGCTTCTGACCATGTGGAGAGTCGTTACCAACCTATCCTTCAGATTATGGATGAGAAAATGAAAGGTAGGCTGGATTCACCTTTGCATATAGCTGCATATTTCCTCAATCCTTTCTACTGCTACAAAGATCCGAATGTATATGACTTTGAGGTCATGCAAGCATTCATTGCTTGTGTAGAGACTTTCTATCATGGTGACTTCGAAAAACAAAACTTAATCTTGAATCATGAAGTTAGTCTCTACAGAAACAAATGTGGCTCTTTTGGCATAAGTTTAGCCTTAAAAGGATGTGAAAAGAAGGATGAAAAATTCGATCCAGGTATGTTTTCTCAATTTAGTTGTCTTTATTTGATCTTTAGGTACATATGTACAAGCTTAGCATATGATATATTTGTCACTTGCTTAATCATAGGGAATTGGTGGTCAACCTACGGATGTGGTGCACCAAATTTGCAAAAACTGGCAACTAGGATCTTGGCTTTGACCTCTAGTTCTTCTGGCTGTGAAAGAAATTGGAGCAGCTTTGAAGCGGTTAGTTTTTACTTCTCTAACTTCTGTTTCATGTCTCTTACATTGCATACACTTAAAGGGTAATCTTATATTGCAGATCCATACGAAGAAAAGAAATAGACTAGATGTAAATCGGCTAAACAGTCTAGTCTATGTCCAATTTAATGCAAGGCTGTTTAATAAGCAGAAAAAAATCAGAGAAAGCAATGTTGATGTGATCTTTGATGATGGTAATGAAGATACCGTTGAAGAATGGCTTATGGATCGTGTAGATAAGCGAGTTAATGACGTAAATTTTGTGCTTACTACCCAAGCTCCAAGGATAAGAGATCTTTATGATGATGACTTTGAATCTGAAGAAGAAGATGTTGTGGACATGGAGTTTGAACCTGATGTCTTCCAGGAAGATTCTGTGTTTCGGGACACACAACTTGCTTAGTATGGTAAGTTTTCTGTCTTTTCCATTCTTTAATTGTTGTTCCGAACATTTGTGTATGTTTTTGTGTGGTTTAGTTTTTTGTCTTTGTCTTTGTCTTAGTAACTTAGTTTTTGACTTTCTGTTTTTGTCTTTGTCTTAGATTCTCACTTTCTGATTTTGTCTTTGTGTTGTTTATGTTTCAGGTTGGTAATTGACAAAACACATCTAAAAGTTCACTACACCTTACTACTTGTCGTTGAAAAACAAAAGGATGAAGAAGTACAATCCTTTATAACTTTTTTTTGTGTACTCAATAACAAGACTAGATTGGTTGTATATGTTGTGAGTGAAACTAATTTTTTGGCCTTTTGTAATAGATGTGAATTTGAAGAAATAACAATTGATCTTTGATCTAATTTAGTATTTATATGAATTTTAAAAAATCTATGAATATATACCCTATATAATTATAAACTTTTAATTGTTTATATGTTATGTATATTAAATATTGAATAAAATATTAAATATACATAAAAAATTAATCCCGATTAATCTCCGGTTTATTTCCGATTTTTGAAAAAATCGCTATGCCCGGACCGAGCGCCCGAACAACGCATAGCGCATTCCCGAACAAGGGTTTCATGTATTCCTAGTGTTGTTAATCTTAACACCTACGGATTGATCCTCAAATACTACAATGACATGAGTAGGTTTGAGTAATTGATTAGTAAAAATCCTACTATCACTGCTGGTCCAAGAGATCGCCAAGTCTAGGGATAGGAAATTGATAATGTACCGTGATCTTATTTATGGCACGACTGTCGACGCACATACACCACAAACCATCCTTTTTGGGAATCAAAAGAGTTGTAACTGCACAAGGGCTAAGGCTCTCACGCACCTAACCTTTAGCCAAAAGTTCTTCAACTTGCCGTCGCAACTAGTCATGTTCTTAGGCCTCATGGTAATGCAGACGATTTTGGTAATGTCGTATTAGGAGACAAATCATCCGGAAATAAATCGGAGAGTAGAGCTAACATAATCTCTGATGATTGTAACTTCGTCAAGAATTGAGTCTCGGAGCATAACAAAATTGGACGACTCGGAGTATGAACAATTGGTGGAATAGGCATCTCCTCACTAGCAACAACCGGATTAGGTTATTCCTGCGTTGGAAGTAGAGCATTTCTTCGATTCTCAAATGTAAAAACATATGTATTAGCAAAACCATCGTGCAAAGTACGCCTATCATAATGCCAAGGGTGTCCCAATAAGAGGTGACATGCATCATCCATGGGAATAACATCGCAAGTGATAGATCTTTGTAGTTTGCACCTACCGAGAATGGAACTTTGGATCGTCTGGATATTCGTAGGTCTGTCAGAGAATTAAGCCACATTAGCTTGTACGGTGTCGGGGGAGGTTCCGTGAACAATACTAATTTTGTAACCTCCTCTTCGGAGATGATGTTCGTTGAAGAGACCTAGGGAGGCTATCGATTTTTGACGCTCATTCGGATCCTATCTAGGTTAAATTTATAACCCTAAGCGTGGGAAGCACTTAGGGGTCGATCTACGGGGAAGACCTGCCCCAAAACAAAAGAAGTGTTAGAGCACGCAAAGACGTAAAAGAAAAGGGGGTTTTGTTTGTCCCGGTTTTGAGGTTGTAGTTTGTGAAAAGAAAGAAGAGAATCCACGTTTATATAGATTTGGCTATCGCCTAAGCCTATAATAAAATGGGAGAAAAGGAAAATGTTAACTTTTTAAACGAAATGGAAGTTTAAAGTAACGACAAAAAAAAAAATCAGTAAAAAGTACGATAATCAAAGTGCGTAAACGAAATAGTGATTTGGAAAGTACTGTATTGATATTGCATAAATGAAATTGCAGTATTGAAAGTGCATAAACGAAAGTGCGAAATTGAAAGACAGTAATGAAATGCGGTAAATCAATAAGAGACAAACGTTGGGATCATCCGGGAATTTTTAGGGGGTTCTAACAAGATATTAAACAATCTATCGAAAGCAAATGAGACTAAACAATTTCTCTAAACTTGAATCACTAATTTTCGATCCAAATACTTTCGTAAGAGGATTGACTATGCTTTGATTACTCCTTAGGTATGCAGTCGCATCCTACGACGCAATCAAGCAAGCATTAACGGATCAAGACTCGTTCTAAAGCTCACGAACGCTCCGTAGGTGTGCAATTCGCACCCTACGACGCGACACTCGGCTAAGTTGGTTCCGGTGATCGAATTCAACAAGTTAGCGGCTCTAGTTCATGACTCTAGATCCATGCATTAAAAACAAACTTAGACGAAAGAAATCTTTTAAAATATGGCTTAAACGAATAGAAGCATAAAAACGGTTAATGAAATTCCCTCTTAAAACCCTTGGGATTCAACCCAATGAAAATA
This sequence comes from Alliaria petiolata, assembly GCA_020283515.1. Lineage (NCBI taxonomy): Eukaryota > Viridiplantae > Streptophyta > Magnoliopsida > Brassicales > Brassicaceae > Alliaria > Alliaria petiolata. The sequence goes on along the minus strand of JAHZTW010000001.1, from coordinate 476,721,530 downwards.
AACTACTCACACATAAGGAATCAAAGCTTAATCATTATTAGCGAATGTATACTTTGATTTATCGCCTTTCCTTCTTTACTCCTTCTGCGAGACTGCATCATATGCCTTCAGCAAAAGCCTCATAACCTCGGGATCCTTGTCCTTCATCAATGGCACCCAATCTTTGTAAGAGAGAAGTTGCCTAACGAACAAACTGACCATTCCTGTTCCCGTCCTATCCCCGTGGACTCTTGTTCCTCCTCTTGTGTGAAAACCAATCAACTTGGAAAGACCCACATCCAACAACTTGAGCTCCTCTTGACTCACTTTCCCGGTTTCCTTCCTTGCATAGAAGGTGTGAACAAGGGCCTTGTGAGCATACCACAAGGCCGGATGCCTTATCAAGCTTCCGGTGCTCCCCCCCCCCCCCCCGCTTAAACTTCCCAACTGTAATTGTCTCCCACAAGCCCTTCAACTCGCATTTGTCCACGGTGAGCATCTTTGTTCTCCTCTCACCCTCCTTGAAGCCAAAGATCTCATTCAATTGGCGGAAGGACATTGTGTAGATGGTCCTATGAATCTTGAACTTGATGAACCCATGACCATGCTGCCGAGGTGAATCCTCTCCTTCATAGTAGAAGTGTGCGGTGAGAGAGGAGAGGAACTCGCATGTCGCGAGCTTGTGAGCGGGATAGGCCATGGTGATGGAGCGGAAGCTACTACGGATAGAACTAGATCCGGTGATTCTAAGAATACCCGGAAACTAGGGTTTGTGAATACTCTTCACAGTGGTTTATCAAAACTTCTTTTAGAAAATCTCCTTTTATTAATTAATCAAAGTCTAAAGAATACAATAGGCCTTAGTATGCTATTTATAAGAAACCTCAAAATAATACATAAACTCTAAAATAACCTAATAATTATCTAAACTAATTAAAATAGAAATATTATATATATTAAAGATAATAATAAAAGATCGCTGCATGAGGTCTCTTCGGCCAAGAAAGATTCGTCCTCGAATCATCAACCGATTTTTCAGCAACCAAAATCTTCTAGTATCAATCTTCATGATCCTCCATAGATTCTGCACCGAATTCGCACGACCCGAACTTTGCACGAAAACTGCACCGATTTTGCACGAACCGAACTCTTCACAGATCTGCTTCTCTTGAGACCTTGAACACCCTTGATTCTGCACGGGTTTCACACAAACCGAATTTTGCACGGAACCGAAATCTGAACCAATTTGACTACATCAGATTCTCGAACGAACTTTCTTTGAAGACAAAGTCTACACGAACATCGTCTTCGTAGATGTCATAGATCGGATCGCCATAGAGCTCTCTGTAGATCTCCAGACTCTCTTCTCTCTCGACAAAAGAACTTTCGTCCTCAAAAGTGTAGATGCAATCACTCATCATCGCATCCAGAACCATTCCTCGATTTAGAAATCAAAGAGATGCAGCTCTGATACCAACTGATGGAGCGGAAGCTACTATAGATAGAACTAGATCTGTTGATTCTAAAAATACCCGGAAACTAGGGTTTGTGAATACTCTTCACAGTGCTTCATCAAAACCTCTTTTAGGAAATGTCCTTTTATTAATTAATCAAAGTCTAAAGAATACAATAGGCCTTAGTAGGCTATTTATAAGAAAACCTCAAAATAATAGATGAACTCTAAAATAACCTAATAATTATCTAAACTAATTAAAATAGAAATATTACATATATTAAAGATAATAATAAAAGATATTTGGAGAATAGGGTTTGGAAATCTTCAAAAATCCCCAAAGCTCGCAGTGTATACTCATGCGGGTACTTTGTGCTCTTGAAGCGCATAGCCATGAAGGCTTTGAGGAGTTCTGCGGGTGTGAGCCTTTTCTTGGGCACTTCTTGTGTGGCCTTTTGATTTCCTCTTTGAAGCTCTCGTTGTGGCCTTCTTCTATGACCCAAGTACCAACTGTTCCTCTTCACCCTCAACCTCTTGGCCCTCAACAAACTTCTTCTTCCCTTGGCTCTTTGAGGATCTTGCTTGAGAACTTGCCCCTTGCCTTGTTTTATCTCCTCTAGTTCTTCCCATGATACCTATAAAAGAACAAAGCTTGTAGAGGGAGTCAGCAACTCAGTTTGATCAACCAACAACGGCATTACACAAGCATCAAACAAGATCAAGTGCCACATTTTCGAACTTCCTCCCAATTTCACACTTAGCAAAGTTTTGGCAAATACAAAATTTTACAAAATTTTCAAATTGTCCAAATTCGAGTGCTATCTATTGGCAATTCATAAGCATGATTAATGCAAACTAATGCAAGTAAAAGCCCCACAATCTAACAAGGTTCAAGAGTTTAATTTGGATTTTCGTACTATGAACCCTAAGTGTCAAATTTTCGAAAATTAACCATGGAAATCCTAGTGTAGCACTCGAAATATACTCCCTAACCACAATCAAGCAATGCCCAAGCCAGAAATAATCAATTCAAACATCCTAATGCAAAAATCCACAAATTTTCCACCATTAGAGCAAAAGATGAAAAACTTGGTTTTGCATTATTTACCTCGTGAACGAGTGAAAAAATGAATGAGATTGACTTAGAAACAATAAGAGCACAATAAATCGAGCAAGAGGCACTTGAAATCACGAAAATTGCTTGAGAATTGAGAGAGAGATGGCCAAAAAATCGCAAGTGTTTGTGTGAATGGGGCGATTTTCGTGTTTGGGGAAGAAGAAGAGGAAAAACCGGTTTTAATTTGAATGAATTAAACCGGTCAAACCCCGTTGACTTACCTGGAAAAGGAGTGTATCGAGATAGGTAGGTCGATACATAGCTCGATACGATTCTAAAAACTGTATCGAGCTTTCTAGTTCGAGACAAATGCCAGATACACTTTGTCGAGAATCCCTGGTCAAGTTGTAACGAGCTTACTAGCTCGATACAAAAGCCTGATATGGCTCCTCCGAGATCCTGGTGGAAGCTGTATCAAGCTTAGTAGCTCGATACACAGCTCGACACGATGCCAGAAAACTTCTTGCAAGCTTTTTGCTCATGGCTCAACCTCCTTAGTCAAAACCTATCATCCACAATCACTAGAAAAGACATTATTGAAATAAAAAGGGAAAATATATACAAAGATAGACATGGGAATGCCTTCCAAGTGTGCTTGTTTAAAGTCACTAAGCTTGACTATTCAAACCCTTAGGCATGGGGGTGAACAAGGAGTGGAATTGGCCACCCTTCTCCTTTCTTGATGTTCATGGTGCTGGCTCCATCTTGGAGCACCTTCCTTCTCTTCCTAGACCTCTTTGGTGGCTCAGCTATAGGTTCCACAATGTTGAGCCCATCAAACATTGCTAGGACACTCTCACCATCAAAGCTTGGCCCATCATACTCATTGTGATCAAGGGTTTCATTCTCACTCATCATCACACTAGTGAGACCCATCAGCTCCCCCTTAGGTGGTTCTTCTTCAGCTTCCTTAGTGTCACATGTGATGGTTCCACATAGGCTCAAAACAGAAGGTTTCATAGGATAGAAGACCTTAGCATTCACATTCTTGAGGATCACTCTTTTGTTGATGAAGTCAAGGCTTGCACCAGATGTATTGAGGAAGGGTGTCCCTTGAAGAAAAGGTAGCCTTGCTGCTTGAACCATATCCATCACAATGAATTCAGTTGGGACAAGACACTCCCCAACTTTCAATGGATAATCCTCTACAAGGCCTAGAGGTTGCCTTGAGGAAGCATCAACAAAGGTGATGTGTGATGAATATTTCTTCATAGTAGTGATTCCCAGGTTCTTGAATATTTCAAGGGACATCACATTGACACTTGAGCCGGAATCACACAAAGCTTCTTCAATCTTTAAGTCCCCAAGAGAACAAGAAATCAAAAATTTTGCCGGATTAACAAGCTTTGAGATAACCTTGGACTCATTCCTTGCCATGCTTGACGAATCTAGACCCTCTATCAGCTTTTCAACCCTCCATGCTTGGCAAGCATCTCCTTTATGAACCTTATTTGACCCTTGACTTGAATTAAACTCTCCACTTTGGGCAACGGTGCACCAATTTTCTCCATACTCCCTTTAAAGCTTGAGAGTACCTTCTTTTGTGCTTTCGTTAACACCGGATCAGGAAAGGGGAGTGGTGGCTTGTAGACAAGTAGATCATAAGTCTCAACTTCAGTCTTCTTAGCCTCTTTCCTTTTCAACAATACTTGCTTGTGTTGAGATCACATCCTCATCAAGCTCTTTTTGACCTTTTGGTTTAGCAACAACAAAATCATCATTTTCAATGTCCGCCTCCACAACTTGAACTTTAATGTCCTCATTGAATGTAGCTTCAACATTAGGACACTCAAATAGTTGCTCAAATTCAGCTACCACAGGCTCATACTCTTCCTCATCAATAGAGTAGATAGCATTGCAATATTCCTTGGAGTTGGTTTCGGGCTTATCGGGCAAAGAAGCTTGAGCTCGTGTAGATGAGAAAGCAATGCTTTTGTTGTTCTCCATTTGCTTAACCTTGGAGCTCAAAGTGTCAAACTTGAAATTGAGGTCATTGTAAGAACAATCCACCTTGTTGTGGATTTCGGCCATCTTCTTACTCACATCTATAGCATTACTTGCTTGACCTTGGAGGATTTGCTGTAGAACATTCCTCACATCCCAATCTTGTGTGAAACCCGGTGGAGGACCTTGCTTGGACTGAAAATTCCCTTGATTTCCTGGATTGTTCCCTTGGTAGTTGTTTTTGTGAACATAACCTTGTTGTTGCTTGTAAAGGACAAAGGGCTTTTGTTGACCTCCTTGTCCTTGTTGAGGGTAGGCTTGATCTTGAGGGTTCTCCACATTGGTACTCATATGGGATATATTCTGTCGCATGCCCATCTTGATCGATCCAAGACCCGTTCTTCTTCCTTGAAACGGTCTAAGTGCCTCGATCTTCTGGTCGATCTCATCTAGAACGACTTGCCTTGCTTGATTATCTCCTCGATCTCAGAGAGCATTAGTTTGTCCGAACCTCTCCAAGTGTCCACAAGCTCCTCTTTGATCCTCATCATATCCACGCATCCTCCATAGCTCCAGTGCACTGAAAACGACCTGAATATGATGCAAATATGCAAGAAATATACAAATGCTAATGCAAACATGTCTAAAACCTAAAATGGGACAAAAGCAATAATAAATCTAAGTATGAATGCAAAAGTGCATGAAAAACCAACCTAAATGAGTGCTTAATATGCTAAATATATGAGTATATACTCATGATTCAGGGTTTCCACTTAATGAATGTTAAAAAGTTGCTTTGATAGGGAGACTTATCTAGATTGAGGTTTTTGTGCATTTCATTGTTGAAATGAGCATGGCTAAATCTTTTGGAGAATGATGAGTTCAAATGCATCTTAGAATTAAGAACTAGGACATTGAGTTGATTATTTTTGTTTGCATTCTTGGATAATGAGCTCGCACCTTTACATCTCTCTCTTAGATTTGTCATGTTTGTTTGCTTGAGGGCAAGCAAAAGGCAAGTTTGGGGGAGTTGATAGACTCATAATTTAGCATGTTTTAGCACTCATTTTACGTAGTTTTGCATCCACTTGTGCATTCATTTAGTCACTTTTGTTCCCGTTTGCATTCATATTAGAGTTTAGTGAGTCTTACCCTAGCTTGTTGCATATTTGCATGGTTTGGAGTCTTTTTCAGGTATCTTCGGAGCTAAGGAGACTTTGTGTAGGATGGTGAATGGTGTGGACCAGAAGAAGTGAGCTGAAAGCATTGGAAAAACTCGTCCAAGACACATACCGTTGAGGTGAACCATGGAGAACATATTTTTCCTTCTCGGTGCAACTGGAGGTGCGAAATGTATGGGTCCGGACGAAGGCCTTTCACTTAAATTCAGACTCCAAGCCTCCTTCAAGTTGTAGAGGATCCAGTGAGCTTTCCAATGGCGTTGGAATCAAGTCATTCGGACCCCAGGTTAGAAAGTTACGGCAATTTTACTTTATATCGAGCAGTTGTATCGAGCTACATAGCTCGATACAGATCAAGCAGGATGAAACTGGATGGTATATCGACCAGATACATCGAGCTACATAGCTCGATACAGATCCATGCAGGATAAAGATCGGGTCAGAAGAAGGTTTTCCATTCCGATTCAGCCTCGAAGCTCTTCATGAAAGTTGTAGAGAATTGAATCAGCTTTCATTTGGAGGTGGTTGCATGTCATTACGATAAGCGGTTAGGGAGATACAGCGGTTTTATCAAGAACCTATCCATCAGCTCGAACTTCAATACCAACCTTTGACCAGAGTTGACCCGGACAGTTAATGTTCTCTATAAAGGGCCAAAGACCTAATTTTTGTGGCTAAGCTTTATTTTTCTTGTTATTCCTTAAGAAAAATCTTTCTTATGTTCTAAACACATTTTGTATGAGATTTTTTTAGAGTTTTTGCAATTTGAACTTTGTCTTTCTTAATCTTATATCTTCTTCTTCTATAATCATGATCACTAACACTTTCTACTTAGGATTTGTTGGTTTTCAAATGATTAGTGAGTAGTTCTTTTAGAATCCTAGAGATGAGGTAGATTAGGGTGAGATTAGAGTTGATCTATGATGTTTAGTGCTTAGTTTCTTTAAATTCTTTGTTGTTTAGTGATCCTAATGCTATATTAGCTTTAACCAAGTTATTTATATCCTAAGACATTTCCCACCCACAAGGTTCTTGATGAAATGTCTCAACCAACTAAATCAAGAGATTTACATTCTTAGCTCATGAGAATGACTGTCTAGGGTATTTATTGGTAGATTAGAACTTGTTCTTAATGCTTATTGATTGCTTTTTCATTAATGATGATTAGTTGTTGATTAGGTAATTAATGAAGGCATTAGTACCATGAGAGTGAACTAGTGTTGTTTAGAGTTCTAAATCTAAGGATTAACATTTGTTTGATTGTTTGAACATCATAGGTTAGCTCTAGGATCACCCAAAGTCAATAACCTCATCCTTGGATTCACCCTTTTAGCATTGTTAATCTTGTTTAGTATCTTGCTTAGTTTCTTGTCTTGCTTTAGTTTTTTATTTTCATATGATTAAGATGTTAGTTACCTTTTGAATTTGGTTATTTGCTTTCATTTCACTTAGGATGTTAGATAAAAACCCCATCTTATTGGTTTTGCTTAGCTTAGATAGTTTCATGTATTCCTAGTGTTGTTAATCTTAACACCTATGGATTGATCCTCAAATACTACAATGACATGAGTAGGTTTGAGTAATTGATTAGTAAAAATCCTACTATCACTGCTGGTCCAAGAGATCCTCAATTCTAGGGATAGGAAATCGATAACGTACCGTGATCTTATTTATAGCACGACTGTCGACGCACATACGCCACAAACCATCCTTTTTGGGAATCAAAAGAGTTGTAACTGCACAAGGACTAATGCTCTCACGCACATAACCTTTAGCCAAAAGTTCTTCAACTTGGAGACACAACTCGTCATGTTCTTAGGGCTCATGCGGTAATGCGGACGATTTGGTAATGTTGTATTAGGAGACAAATCATCCGGAAATACATAGGAGAGTAGAGCTACCATAATCTCTGATGATTGTAACTTCGTCAAGAATTGAGTCTCGGAGCATAACAAAATTGGAAGACTCGGAGTAGGAACAATTGGTGGAATAGGCATCTCCTCACTAGCAACAACCGGATTAGGTTATTCCTGTGTTGGAAGTAGAACAATTCTTTGATTCTCAATTGTAAAAACATATGTATTAGCAAAACCATCGTGCAAAGTACGCCTATCATAATGCCAAGGGCGTCCCAATAAGAGGTGACATGCATCATCCATGGGAATAACATCGCAAGTGATAGATATTTGTAGTTTGCACCTATCGAGAATGGAACTTTGGCTCATCTGGATATTCATAGGTTTGTCAGGGGATTAAGCCTCATTAGTTTGTACGGTGTCGGGGGAGGTTCCGTGAAAAATACTAATTTTGTAACCTCCTCTTCCGAGATGATGTTCGTTGAAGAGACCTAGGGAGGCTATCCATTTTCGACTCTCCTTCGGGTCCTATCTAGGGTAAATTTATAACCCTAAGCGTGGTAAGCACTTAGGGGTCGATCTACGGGGAAGACCTACCGCAAAACAAAAGAAGTGTTAGAGCAAGCAAAGACGTAAAAGAAAATGGGGTTTTGTTTGTCACGGTTTTGAGGTTGTAGTTTGTGAAAAGAAAGAAGAGAATCCACGCTTATATAGATTTGGCTATCGCCTAAGCTTATAATAAATAGGAAAAAAGGAAAATGTTAACTTTTTAAACGAAATGGAAGTTTAAAGTTACGGCGAATAAAATAAGTAAAAAGTACGATAATCAAAGTGTGTACACGAAATAGTGATTTTGAAAGTACTGTATTGAAATTACATAATCAAAGTGTGTGCATTTCGCACCCTACGACGCGACACTCGGCTAAGTTGGTTTCGGTGATCGAATTCAACACGTTAGCAGCTCTAGTTCTTAACTCTAGATACATGCATTAAAAACAAACTTAAACAAAAGAAATCTTTAGAATATGGCTTAAACGAATAGAAGCATAAAAACGGTTAATAGAATTCCCTCTAAAAACCCTTGGGATTCAACACAACGAAAATAAACTACTCACACATAAGGAATCGAAGCATAATAATTATTAGCAAATGAATACTTTGATTTATCGATGGAAAACGAAAAAAGGTTCACAAATAAAAGACATAAACAATGAAATTGCTAAAAATGAAGAACAAAATGTTTTGGTGGCTTGCTTAGAAGATGTCGAAAATGAGAGGTTAGAGGCGAGTATTTATAATTCTTGGAGGCTCTTTAGGCATCTCGTATGGTTAGCACGAGTCTTGATGGCTGAGGGAATAAGTTGGGCTTAACGAGATTAAAAAAGGGCTCAGAAACTACGACTTAAGGTGGCCGCGCGAGCGTGGGCTCGTGACCCGGCCAGAGGTGGCTTCGCCGCGAATTGGACTCATGGTGGCGAGGGGAGAGGAAGCTTGCCCGCGCAAGCATGTCTTCATGGCGCAGTGAGATCAAGTCTGATTAAACCGCATTTCCTTCTTTTGCTCCTTCCGCGAGATTGCATCATATGCCTTCAGCAAAAGCCTCATAACCTCTGATCCAACCGTTAGTCTGCCTTCATTCCACCTGGGTTTGAAAGCTAACATTCCTCTTTACATGGTGACAAATTTTTTGAGGATCGCATGGTGGGAAAGTCTTGATGCGAAGTTGAACTTCTGGCAGTCCGGAATAGTTCGTAATGTCGTTTTGCTCTGTTTTGCTCCATTTTTAACCCTTTTTGCTTAGTTTACTTGAAAAGAGTCTCAGACATACAAATTCTCGAAAACTAGCTATGTGCATCAATAACGAAATGACAAACAGTCCCTCTGATTGTGCACGATGAATGGAAGATGTTCGTCTGAAGCCAAGACTCCTGAATACCGGGTGGAGCCAAGAAACTTCTCTGAATGACTAGAGCCAATCATGTATCACCATAGACTTGTTCATCTGTTACGTTTAACTCATCATCTTGTGTATCTTCATCGAAATCATGGCCATCATCGAGGTACAAGCCAGGGCGTCCGGGATGGGGGTAAGAGGACTGACGGTGACCAGGTCCACCGCAATTAAAACAACCTGAATGAAGTAGGACGCTGTCGTGACAGTAGATTGGAGTCATGAGTATCGGCTCCCGTTACAGGGGTCCTTGTTACGTTGTTCTGTTCTGTTGCGCAAGACGGTTCGGAATCATTGGTGGAGCTCACTCATTGTCTCGTATTTTTGGGAGGCCAAGTTGACTGTGAGCTGCGAGAGCTCTGCTCAATCTATAGGGTTGAATTGAAGCAATGTTTTCTGTATTTGCTGTCGTAATCTCCCAATAAAACGAAATACAAGATGATCATTCATCGTACATTTAGTATAGTGGTAGTGGCAGATTTATTTCACCCTACTGTTGTAGTAGACTTTCAAGCATTGCATATGATTGTAAGTGAACTTTTTGCAGATGCCGTATTGGAAGGCGCATCGTACATTACTGAAAGGACGAGCTTTAGTCACATGAACATCAGAGAAAAGTTATGACGAGCTCTCGTCATATTTATATTTGATTAGAAGAGCTAATCGAGGGACACTTATCAAGCATGAAGTAGATGAGGAAGACCGGTTCATTTTCTTATTCCTCGCATTTGGTACAAGCATACATGGATTTCCTTTTATGAGGAAAGTTTTTGTTGTTGATGAGATGTTTTTGCAAGGAAAATATAAGGGTACACTTCTGATCGCCATCAATTCAAGAAGTTCGGAAGGTTCCCCATAACAATCAGCTGAGGGGGCTTAGACGAAATCAACAAGGTAATCTGAAATCTCCCTCTGGAAGTTACTTTCACTAAGGCTTGGAGAGATCTCTTGATTGGGTATTACTTCTTTGAAAGTGATGGGACCATACTTGAGATACTTGCTCTCTATGAACGAATTAGAGTTGGCAAAGAGACTCGGAGCATAAAGCAGATTAGAGACTAAGGAAATTTCCTTAACTCATGTGCGATCGGAGGAGTCAAAGTCAAGAATACATTATGCGACCCCGACTCCGCCGTTAGCATACTACCAAAAATATGAAAGAGTTTTGAGGGACACCGAGACCACCACATATTCCCCATGGTGCGACCAGAAAGAATCTGGCCACGCCACACACCACAATGGCGCGGTACCACAGACCACGATACCGCGGCACCACCACACCTGGTCGCGACCCTGAGGCTTCATGGCGCAGCGGCTGCACCTCGAAGCTAAACGACCAATGGCCGTGAACCCAAACCCTCGTCGTGTGGCCACTAAACTTCCAACTCGGAGCCACTTCAAAATTTCACGAGTCCAAACCTCCTTCAACCTCTCGTCAAGTATTGCAAGTTCCTACTTGTCTAAGGCTTGTACGTAGCTTCGAAGGCTGCAATACCAACTTCCACAACCGCGGAAACTTCGAACACCTTGCTATTGCCTCAAAGATGGCAAGATTACACCTCATCCAAGTCAAGTCAAGTCAAAGTCAACTCTTTAGAAACATTGCACAAGCTCCAAGAAGGAAGAAGATGCAACTTTCTTCATCAAACAACGAAGAAAAAAGTTCACATAGACTAGCTTTACCGAAGCAAGCAAAGATTTATTATGGCAACAAAGTCTAAGGCTAGAAACACCTGTCATCCGGGATCCCTAACACATCACCGAAATAGCCAGCACAAAGCCCAAACTTTATGTTTCGAAGGTGACGTATTCTTCAAAACAACAAATCTAGACGATTTTCCATCTTTCTTTAAAGGGGTTACAAAGGTCAATGATGCAAAGGCGAGTATTGCAACGAAAGTACTTGACAAAGTAAAACAATGGCGAGTCAATCACCATTAAACACCTACATCAATCACATTCCATCATCACCCCCATCATTCATCACCATTTAGAGCAAGGAAGCTCGACCGCGACTTCAACCGGCCATGGCACGGCAAGAAGGCAATTGGCCGCGCCACCAGCCATGATGGCACGGCCCGAAGAAGGTTGGCCGCGACCCCGACCCTCTGTCGCACGGCCCTTCACGAGCAATTTTCAAGATAGTTCATTCTCCAAACCGAATCCCCGCAAGTTCACGAGGATACAAGGATAAAATGAAGTCATATACTCAACACCACATGAATAACTACCCACCCAACCCATACGTCATTTTCAAGTAAGTCTTCACATGTTTGTACTTGAATTTTACTATATTTTTCATCTCTACTCGACTTTTTCAAACTGGGGATAGTTTGATTTAAGTCTGGGGGGTTTTCCTATATTACTAATACTATTTTATTTATGA
>JAHZTW010000001.1:476631603-476660974 GCA_020283515.1 Alliaria petiolata | reverse complement strand
TTGATCTTCTAAATGTTGCGAGGCATATAAGGACCAATATCAGTCTAAACCTATAAATGTTGGATTATGTGATCTGCAGATATAACAATGCACTCGAAGTTCAAGTACAACGTATGCAACGACTATCGAGATCAGTTCTCTGAGTGCATAGCTACAGCAGCAGATCGCAGAATCAAACATTTTGATGTTGAGAATGATAATTGTTCTTACATGCTTCACAACATTTGCAAGAGCAACAAATTGGTTTCAGTAAAGCTTTGTAGGAATTGAGACTCCCAAATTTTGTTGTTTCTCTGCCTTGTCTTAAGACTATACATTTAGAAGACGTTTGGTATGAATATGCTACTCAATTGTTGCAGGTGTCGAAACCTAAAACGCTTAGTGCTTCCATGTGGTAGCAGAACAAAGGAAAACAATATATGCAATGCCATAAGTTTACATAATTTATCATTTAACTAATATTAAACATTTCCCATTATAGTTTATTATAAGATCGTTCTAATTATATGATACTAAAAATATAAAAAAAATTATTTAAGACATGTTATTTTTATCTATAGATTGAAAATTACAAATAGTAATTATCATTAATTATTATTAAATACATAATTAAAAAATATATAATAACTAAAAGTTATAAAACAATTTCGGAAAAGAAATAAAAACTAAAAAATGAACAAAAAAACCTCATTCCATTGTGCTCATTTTGTTTGATTGAATACTACATTAAAATAACTTTAATACTTTTTATCTAAATCTATTGATGTTGTTTTTGGACAAAGAGGTTCCGTACTGATGACTTATGTGTAGGCCAGATGGGTTTATATTATTTGAATAGTGGATGAGTTTAGGATATGTGTTCATCATCTGGGAGATTACCAGTGGTTTTCGCATCGAGTGTCGTGGTAGGCTTGTACATGAAGAAATACCTTAAAGGTCTTCGAGAGGAGAGAAATGTGGTTTCGCTCTCGAAAATTCTATAACGCCCAAGTCTGACGTCTTCAACTGAAAACTGGTATTCAAAAGGTATTTGTGTAGGTCGGGTGAGGAGTCATTTCTGATAATCAGGACTCCTATCTAGCATATTTTCGTGGTTATTCATATGCGGGTACCTTAAAGAAGTGGGGTTGGAACTCTCCCTTAAAGATTCATCATGAGATCATGACTCGTAACAGATTATAAGAAGGATTACTTACCTTCTCATGTGATGGATGTCCATCGCTCCTCCTTCGTGGTGTGGGCGATTATGTAGGTTCTGACTCCCTTATGATGTGGGTATGTCTTTTGACATAGGGCGTAGAATAATACGACTTCTGTTTTGGTTTATGCTACGTCTCCCTAAACGAGGCGGTTCTGCCCATCAGCTAGGATAACTCACCCATATCCATGGCCGAGGTTTCATTTATCATCGTTTTATTCTAGAGCTCTCCATGACCTTCCAGCTTCGCCCCCTTATTCATTCACTCTCCTCCTCATTTCATAAGATGAGGCTTTTTTCTCTTTACCCACCGGTTAGTTTTGCCCTTTAACTTGGCACAAATATCATCACTAGCAAAGAGTGGTTGACAAAAAAAAAATGAGCCAGGTAGTTCCACCCCCATGCTTAGACGTACGACGCCATTGGTAACCGTACAATATGATGATACGGTTCTGAGTCAAATCTCGCATAGGAGGGAACCCCTTTCTCTCCTCTCGAAGGCATTTGAGACTGTTTTTCATGTGTGCCAAAAGTTCTTTTTTCAAATAAAAAATATTTTCCTCACGGTGTGGGTTCAAGAGGGAAGAATCTCTCATCCTATATTACTTTTATGTTTACCAAATAAATCAAAAATTTCATACAAAGTTTCATAAAATTTAATTGGCGCTTCTAAAATATTTTTTTTTTAACTACAACACAACCAAACAAAAAAAGGTAGGTAACCTTATACATAATCAATGTTATTTCAGTGAACAAGAAAACACAGATCTATTAGTTTGCATATGTTCACATATTTTACGGTATTTTTTTAATATAAATAACATACCATTTTAAAAAGTGTGACAAAGGAAAACCAATAAAAGTTTGATATCACCTTTTGATTCTTCAAGTATGTGTTCATTAATGGAGTATAAATCATCATGACTCCTACTATCAAATCTGGCTTGGACATAAATAGATCTATAACTTGATTAGCGTTCAGATAATGAAAAAATATTTACAATTTTTTTTTTTAATATTATTCGAAAGTATTCTATGGTGCAACATAAATCTCAAAAAAAAATCATGAAAAATATTTTGAGACCATCTCATCATTTAGGGTTGGCGGGTCACACATGAGCAAGTAAAGTTAGATCTCTTCTTAATCTCTCATAATATTTTTTCAAAAATAAATCATGAAATATTTTTTAGATCATCTCACCTTTTAGGGTTGGCGGGTCCAAGAGGAGCAAGTAGAGTTAGATCTCTTCTTATTCTCTCATAATATTTTCTCTCTTGATGCGTCTTTTTCTTCTGATCCCTTCTTTTTCCTCCATTTTTTTCTTTTTCTTTGCGGCGGCTTCTTAAATGTTTTTGGTCTCGGGTTTCTTGTGGAGAGGGTGTCACGTCCTATTTATAACTGTAGCATATGTTTTTCCTTTTAGGATTTTTATTAGTTTCATGTTGGACCGGGCTTATGATTCCTAATTGGGTTAGGAATGGTAATTATATACTGGAGGACGAATAGCTACTACTTATTAGATTATAAATTGGCCCATGTGAATAAAGGAGAGAGAGACAGTCCAAATCCCTAGCACACCCACAACCACCTTATCCATTCGTTTCTTATTTTATTTTGTTTTGTTTTAAACGGATTTTATTTTTCATTTTTCTATTTCATATTTTATTTTACACCGCTCATTTTCATTTATTTTTATTTTAATTTCTATTTCTAACATGACTTAATAATGTTACAGTACAATTATTGCAGCTAAAAGTTTAACACATATTTACAAATTAATAACAAACAACAATTTTGATGAATTAATAAATTTCTCATCAAATGCATATAATTTGACGAATTGCAATGTTTTGAGAACTTAGACAGGTAAATTTGTCGGCATGGAGAGTTTGAGTTGTATAAGTGTCAATGTTCTTGGTGTATAATAAACTAAAAATAAATAATGAAATAATCCTCAATATTCCATTTGGCCAAAAATATCACAGCCCATAATCCCCCATTTTTATCCCACCCCATAACACTCTATTATATATCGAGTCCGTTTTAGCTCTATGTCTATCCTCCCTGATGCGTTATGCAGAAAGAGAATTGAGTAAAACAAATTGAGATTGTAACAGGATAGCTTTAGCGCCATGTTAATGAGCGTTTGGGCTGCGAAGGTTCCTGATACCAATTTGAACGTAGCTATAGTAATCAAATAGATAGAAAGATCGGGATCACCCCAACTCGTAAAACCGAAGCACCAGAACTGATAAAAAACCCGTGGAGCTAACACCACACGAGGATAAAGTTGCCACTACCAGATGATAAAGACGCTGAAATCACCACCAATGACTCTTCCAGAATCAAAAGATAAAGGTAATGATCTAAACAAATCGAAAGGGGTCAAAAGACTCTCCAAATTCCTTAATAATTCTCTATGATATATTTGTTGATGATAAGCCTAGTTATATGGACGAAATACAACCAGATTTCATCTATTGGACTTACAATAAATGTAGTAAACACCAAAAATCAAAATAATACTTAATTAAGCATATAAAACAGAAAATAAGACTGAAATAAATATAGGCTTGATTGTGGATGAAAATAACTCTTCAACTACTTATTTTGGGCTTAAACAACTTCAATAAACCTCTTACTTCATAAACCAAGCCCGTAAAAGGTCCTCCACATTTTAGTTACTTTGCTGATCCAAATATCAACAAAGTATATGTTCTACTTCTCGACTCTTTGTGTATTTTCTTGTCTTACACATCTGCTCCCACATCATTCCCTCCTGGTTCGAAAGGATTTATCCTCAAATCCAGCAACTCTTCATCCTCAAAGTATGGAGAAAGATCTCCAACATTGAAAGTAGGTGAAACTGCATAGTCACCTAGAAGTTGAATTTTATAAGCATTCTCGCCAAACTTCTCAAGTACCTTAAATGGACCATATGAGCTTAGACTTGCGCTTAGACTTGCGCTTGCTTGGAAACCTCTCTTTTCTCAGATGCAACCAGGCCAGATCACCTGGTTCAAATGACTTAGCATGACAATTCTTGTTAGCTTTCTTCTTATACTTCTCATTCGCTTTCTCAATCTCAGCCCAAACATTCTTTTGCAAGTTCTTCATTTTCTTAACACGTTCTGCTACTTCATAGTTTGCTTTGAACACACAAAGCAATTGGAGATTAATAGGAGTAAGAGGATTTAGACAATACACTACCTCAAAAGGTGAACATTTTGTAGTTTAACTCGTTGATCTGTTGTAAGCAAACTCCGCATGAGCCAACTTCAGATCCCATTCCTTCAAGTTCTACTAAATCAAACCCCTCAAAAGTGTAGTCAAAGTTCTGTTTCTTACCTTAGTTTGGCCATCTGTTTGTGGATGACAAGTAGTACTAAAGAGCTGCTTAGTACCAAGTAATCTCCACAAAGTCTTCCAAAAATAGCTCAAAAACTTTGAATCACGATAAAAAACAATGGTCTTGGAACTCCATGATGACACACAACATCTTTAAAGTTCAAATCAACAACCTGACTAGCATCATCCATCTTGCGAAAAGGTATGAAATATGCAATCCTACTGAAACGATGAACCACAACCACGATAGAATCCTTCCCTCTCTGAGTTCTTGGTAATCTCAAAATGAAATCCATACTCACATCACCCCAAGGTTGAGTAGGAACATGCATAAAAGTGTAAAGTCCAAGTTGGGAATGACTTTTCATCATTTGACAAGTTGCACACCTCTCCACTATTGTATAAACGTCTCTGCTCATCTTAGGCCAAAAGTAATGCTCCAGTAGCATATCCAACGTCTTCTTGATTCCAAAATATCCAAAAAGACCTCTTCCATGAGCCTCACGAATAAGCACCTCTCTTATAGAACTCTTAGGAACACATAACTCGTTTCCTTTGAAAAGAAATCCATCTTGCAGCTGGTACTGATTTACGCCTTTCTTGCACTCATTATAAACTTGTGTAAAGTCTAGATCTCCATCATAAAGCTCTTTCATCATCTCAAACCCCATAATTCTTGAATTAAGAATAGAGATCAAAGCATGCCTCCTTGAGAGTGCATCAGCCACCACATTGATTTTTCCAACTTTGTATTTCGACACAAATGAGAAAGATTGTAGAAACGCTACCCATTTAGCATGTATATTGTTGAGCTTGTGTTGGTTGTTAAAATACTTCAACGCCTCATGATCAAAATGAAAAACAAACTGTCAATGTCGCAAGTAATGTTCCCAATAACCAAGAGCTCTCACAATCGCATTAAACTCCTTATCATACGTTGAGTAGTTCTTCCTATCTCCTGTGAGTTTCTCAATGAAATATGCAATAGGACGTTGCCCCTGAACAAGAACAGCTCTTATTTGCCACGCCACTTGCATCTCACTCAACTTTAAACACTTGATTAAAATCATGAAGTACCAAAACAGGCGTTTCACACAGTTTCTGCTTCACCACTTCTAACGCCTTTTGTGCAGCCACACTTTAGTCAAACATTTCCTTCTTCAAACACTCAGTTACTGGAGCCATAATGGTACTTAATCCCACGCCACTTGCATCGCACTCAACTTTAACACTTGATTAAAATCATGAAGTACCAAAACAGGTGTTTCACACAATTTCTGCTTCACCACTTCTAACGCCTTTTGTGCAGCCACACTTTAGTCAAACATTTCCTTCTTCAAACACTCAGTTACTGGAGCCATAATGGTACTTAATCCCACGCCACTTGCATCGCACTCAACTTTAACACTTGATTAAAATCATGAAGTACCAAAACAGGTGTTTCACACAATTTCTGCTTCACCACTTCTAACGCCTTTTGTGCAGCCACACTTTAGTCAAACATTTCCTTCTTCAAACACTCAGTTACTGGAGCCATAATGGTACTTAATTTACGCACAAATCACCTATAGAAGGACGCAAGACCATGAAAAATTCTCACATCAGATTGTGTAGTTGGAACTGGCCAACTTCCCATCGCTTCCACTTTGCTTTCATCCACTGATATTCCATCTTCAGAAACGACATATCCAAGAAACACAACACTATAAGTAAATAATGAACACTTCTTAGGTTTAGCATAGACTTGGTTTATGCGTAATACCTCAAAAACTTTCTGTAGGTACTGTGAATGATCTTCAAACTAAACTACCACAAACTTTCCAATAAAGTTTCGTAGTACCTGATTCATCAGCCTCATGAAAGTACTTGAAGCATTAAATAATGCAAATGGCATGACCAACAACTCAAACAAACCACTATTTGTCTTGAATGATGTTTTCCATTCATCCCCTTCTTTCATCCTGATTCGATGATACCCACTTCTCAGATCAATCTTTCAAAACACATTTGATCCATTAAGCTCATCCAGCATGCCATCCAAACTTGGTATAGGATAAAGATACTTGATAGTAATCTTGTTTATAGCTCGGCTATCCACGCACATCCTCATCAAGCCATCTTTCTCTGGAACAAGCAGAGCTGGAACAAAATAAGGACTCATGCTCTCTCTCAGATAACCCCTTGCAATAAGCTCATCAACTTGTTTCTACATCTCCTCTATAAGTTGCACGATTTGGTAGAGGTGCACCAGACAACAAATCAATTTGGTGATCAATACCTCTAATAGGAGACAAACCATGTGGTAAATCTTTAGGGAACACATCACTATACTCTCTCAACAACTCCAGCAACAATGGATGCGTACTCATCACTTATGCTCCATCATTCTTCTCAACCACTAGTAATACAAAAATATCTTTTCCCTTATCACGCTTTCTCACAACACGTGATTCTCCCAAGAAAAGACATTTTCTACACCTCTTTTCTTTCAAATGCTTTGTTCTGTGTAACAGAGTAGGAACTAATGGTGTCAACGTGATATGCTTTCTATCCTTGTGAAAAGAATAAATGTTCCTATACTCATCATGCATAGCTCTCCTATCAAATTTCCTAGGCCTCCGACGTAACAGATGACAAGCATCCATTGCAATAACATCGCAAAGCACTTTGTCTTGATAGTTCTTTCATAAAGAGAATGAAACTAGAACTTGTTTAGATACATGAAGCTTGCTGCCATCATTCAACCACTTCAGCTTGTATGGTTGCTTATGCTTCACCGTAAGTAAAATCAGCTTCTCCACAAGTGTACTAGATGCCACAAAAGTTAGATTGTAAACTCTCCCCATAAATGTGCAACGAATCTTAAATATATTATCTTGTCGTGCTTCTTCAACAATAGGAACATAATGGAAAACTCCTTGAATCACCAACAAATCCCCATGATCAGGTTGTTCAACCACCTCTTCCTCTTCACCTTGATGCTTTTGATCCACCGCAGCCAAGCCAAGAGAATCCTGCTTCATCACTTCTTCTATCTCCTCAATCTCTTGAATTTTCATAACTTTGCGATTAGGACAGTCGGCATGGAAATATCCAAATTTCTGACATTTAAAGCACTTCTTCTTCATATTAGAATTTGCAGGTGCTGCTGTAGTCTTCATTTCAACTTTCTGCTAGCATCACCTTTAAAATTCACTTTTGGATTCAATGAAAAATTATAAGTGTAAGTTCTGGTGTAAGGTTTCTTTCCCATCTTAACCTGCTTCTCCACCTTGATAGGAAGCTTCTTCACATCATCAAGAGTCCAGTAAGTTTGCAGCTCCATCTTAGGTGCAATCTCCTCACTCAGACCATGTACAAAATGCACAGTAGTCCTCTCCTCCGACTCCTGAACATCACAACGCAACTGTAACAGATCAAACTCCCTTGTGTACTCTTCCACAGTGTGTTTCTCTCGCTGCAAGTGAGTAAGCTTCAGGCACAGATCTTGCTTCTAGTCATCTTGCAAAAATCTCCTCTTCATAAGTTTATTTAGCTTCTCCCAAGACATGAGATGAGTCTTGCCTTCTTTAACACACTTAGAATTAAGAGTATCCCACCAAAAGCTATCATAACATTTCAGCCTCAAGGTTACCCCCAACTTAAAATTCTTCTCATTGTCATATGAATTATATTCAAACGCCCTCTATGTGGATCTTAACCAATCTAAAAAGTCATCTGGATTCAGATTACCGTGAAAATCAGGAAAATCCAGCTTGAAATCTTATTCACGACGAAAACGTTGCTGTTGTGGATGGTTGTCTCTTCTCATTCTACCACGTTCTACTTAATCAGAATCAGAACCATGAGAAGAACCTCCAATGATTTCAATAGACGCTTCATATGCTTCAACCTTTCATCTTCTAGGCTAATCTCTTGCGTATTTACTATTAACGGCCACAACAATATCTTGAAGTTGTTGTCTTAGTTCTGCCACTTCTCTGGTAATACGCTCAGAGTATGTTGATCGGGAGTCAATCCTCTTGGCAGATCCATCACAAACGATTTTAACAAAATGATAAATGAAGCTCTTTACTCCAACAACCTGGATTTGCTATCATACCACTTTAAAGCGTTATGCAGGAAGCGAATGGAGTGAAACGAAATGAGATTGTAACAGGACAAGAGTCTTGCCTTCTCTAACACGCTTAGAATTAAGAGTATTCCACCAAAAACTAGCATAACCTTTCAACCTCAAGGTTATCCCCTTAAACTTATTCTCATCGCCATATGTATTATATTCATTTGCCCTCTCCGTAGATCTTAACCAATCTAGAAAGTCATTTGGATTCATATTACCGTGAAAATCAAGAAAATCCACTTTGAAATCTTATTCACGACGATGATGTTACTGTTGTGGACGCTTTTCTCTTTTCCTTCTACCACGTTCTCCTTGATCAGAACCAGTTACATGAGAAGAACCTCCACTGTTTTCATTAGACGTTTCATCTGCCTCAACCCTTTGTCTTCTAGGCTGATCTCTTGCGTCTTTTCTATTAACGGCCACAACCAGCAGTTTACTCCAACAACTTGGATTTGATCTGACGCCATTTTGAAGCATTATGCACGAAGCGAATGGAGTGAAACGAAATGAGTTTTTAATAGGACAGGTTTGGCACCAAGTTAATGAGCGTTTGAGCTGTGAAGGTTCCTAAAACCAATCTGAACGTAGCTTAAGTAACCAGATAAATAGGAAGATCGGGATCACCATAACTCGTAAAGCCGAAGCATCGAAGATGATAAAGAAACATGTTGAGCTAACACTACACCTGGATAAAATTGCCACCACCAGATGATAAAGACGCTCAAACCACTACCAATGGTGTCAAATGACTCTCCAAATTCCTTAACAATTCTCTTTGATTTATCCATTGATAATAAGCGACATTATATAGAGGAAATCCAACCTGATTTCGTCCATTGGACCTACAATAAATGTAGTAAACACCAAAAATCAAAATACTACTTAATTTGTAACACCCCAATCCCGCGATATGGGCCTGTTTTAATATTTAAATTTATGAGATTGCAAATTCAAGCCTGTTTAACAAGTTAAGCCCATTTTAGAAAAGCCTAACTCTATTTGTTGGAATTGTCGGGAAACCAAAAGAGGAGAAAAGAAGGCGAGGGTTTGGTGGCGTAGAATAGGAAAAGAGGAGATAGAAAAAGAGAGAGTTAAAGAAGAAGAGATCATGAAGGAATAGAGAGGCAGAGAGAAGGGAGTGGAAGTTGAGGCGTAATTGGGGTGAAGAAGAGAATACGACGCTCACTGGGAAGAAGAGAACGAAGTCGCCGTGGGGGAGAAAACACCACCATGAAGGAAAGTTAATGAAAATGGAAGATCCATCTCGTGGCAGTAAGGAGAAGAAGAAACGAAGCAGATCAGAGCAGATCCGAATGTCAAAAACAAAGTTCAAGCAAAAAAGTTTGGAGAATAAGGCAGTGTGGATGAGGCGACTTTGGAGGTTCGTCGGGGGCAGATAAAATGTCTATTAGGTGAAGCGAAGGTATCAGCATGATCATCATCAACCCAGGATTCCAGTGGAGGCAGATCGGAACCCTAGTTTCACCGGAGGTGCATTTTGGAGGCTTTGCTTCCTAGCCACAAAATTGCTGAGAAACCTGCAATCTGCAATAGTGGGAAAACAGTGGGCGAATACGAATTTTGTAAAGAGGATTCCCGATCAACCAGAAAGCCCCTTATCGGCCGTAAGATGTCAGTGGAAAGATGTTTCTTCAAAGAATCGAAAGGAACTAACGGTTTATCAAACGGAGTTATAAGTCATCTGGAAATCTCTTTCAAAGTTGGGCCAAAATCATAAGAGTTTGAGATTTCCGGAAAAACAGTTTCGCTGAGATTGGTAGCAAGCTTGATGGCATATCGATATTCGAAATCAGCGGTGAGATTGGGAAGTTAACGGTTAGTTTAGTATTTATGCATATGTTTATAAAGCTGTTTGATGCAGTGTAAATCAGTATGATATGTGTGACGAGTTGGAATGTTTGGATGGACAAATGAGCTCGGTTTGAGCTGAAACTTGACAGGATAATTCTACACTCGTGGATCTAGCTCTCGGTTGAAGGAAAATCAATTTAAGTATCAGGAGCTTGAAGAAATGTGTTGTTGAAGTGGAGATAGCGAATCTGTACAAAGAAGAAGAAAGGAGGAATAGAGTTATGTTTTCGACATCAAGTGGCAAAGGTGAGGGTTGGGATTTGTGGAGGCATAGTTCACATTTATATTGTTATATTATATGATTCATGACATTTAGGCTTAGATCTGATTGCTAGATTTAGGTTCTATGATGACATGCATTTTTAAGGGCTAGTTTACGATATAAGATAAGTATTACGATATGAGATGATATGACATGTTCTGATGATATGTGATGATAGCATGTAGGATGATTGATATGATGTTATGAGATATGAGACACGATATGAGGAACGATATGATTATGATTGGCTGATTAGCCCGGGTTGGGAGTTTCTGTGCTAAGGCCAGCCTACAAAGCATGGGGTTTTAAGGCTATCACAAGTTATAGCACCGTCTACGGGACGTATTAACCTAAAGTTTATGTGGATATCTGGCATTATGGGCAAGACGATTGATATGTGTTATAGCTTGATAATAAATCAGACTATATGTTTGCTAGTGTCAAGGTTTATGTGTTTTGTTGAGTGTGATATAATCGTAGAAATGTTAAATATGTTTCAGTGGGCAGAGATAATCTCCCTCATTGAGTAATTCATTACTCACCCCTTTTTCCCTTTCTTTCAGTTGTGCAGGTTCATTACGATTAGCGCGCGAGACCAATGGTTCAATGGGAAAAGTTTTCAAAAAAGACATTTTGAAAAGGTACTAGATGTCTCGGCTAAGTTAGATGAGTCGGGGCATCACAAGTGATATCAGAGGCAAGGGAAGTCAAACTGGTTCTGTCCCACGAGAATGTCTTGGGATTTGTGGGTTAGGGTTCACACTGGCGGGATCAGAATTCGGGGACGAATTCCCGCTAAGTGGGGGAGAATTGTAACGATCCGGGCCCAGCCCATTTAATAAGTTTAAATGGATTGATTTTGCCTACCTATGTCATCAAAAGTGTTTGCGAAATATTTTTTTAAAGGCAAAAAAATATGTTTAAAAAAATGATTTATTGGGTATCTAAGGTCTCGCGCTAGAGTAGAGTTTAGTAGAAGTGTTTGTTTCAGAATTTTAAGAGTTCATTTCTCAAGATGTTTCAGAAAGTTGATTAAGGCGGAGTTTCAAGTACTTAAAATATTTCTGCGAAGGTTGAAGCAAAGATAATAAGTTGGTTAGCAAGGGTGTTAAGTTTTCAAGTGACCGATATGCATTGTTTATATGGAGGGTCAGGTACTCAAAAAAAAAAAAAAAAAAAAGGGAACGAACATCAATACACAAATTCGATCTTTTTAACAGTAATCACTTGGGATCCTTCAAAACCTAGAAGAAAACCCATCTCTTCCTTCCTTTTGCNGAATCGTAGCCCTAAGTTGGATCTCTCTATAACAAACCATACGTTTGTAAGGAACTTCACTTGATAACGGATATTTGGTTGAAAAAAATAAAGATATGCATAGACTCAAGTTTTCTTTGTGGGCACTGCAAGAATTGAGAATTTACTCTGTTTTGCAGACACAGATCCTTTTGCAAGCTTTCTCTTTGTGATTCTGCCGCGGGATCGATATATCTCGGTTGACGACATGAAAAAAAACTTTTAGATATATAAAAAGTTGGAATTGGGACTTTCCTCTGTTTTCTAAAAAAAAAAAAAAAAAAAAAAAAGAGGAACCATAAGAGTTATTGGTATCATCTTTGGTTGTCATAATGCTAGACAAGGAAGTCTACATATGTATTAGTCGTAAAGGAAATGCGACCTCAAAGAAGGGAATGATTAGAGGGATAGTCGTCTAAGAAAGAAGAGTCCATTCAAATTTTTCGAGAAGCAGAGTGGCATAACAAAGTGCGATGATGCAACGCTTAGCCTGGATGTCTCCACTACAAATTACTAAGCAAGGATCTCTTGTTAATTGGTGTTAGTGCTACCCAAATATTAAAGAGAAAGTTTTATGGTTATATAAGTTATAGCAAAGGAACGCTTAATGGTTTAGGGATATGGAAGATTTTTTAAACCATGAGTACTGAGTCATATACTTGGTTGGGAAGTTTTGCGGGATTAGACGTCGTGTGCAATGGTTGCACTCTGATTGCAAGCCGTCTAGAAGAAAAAAAAAACGTTGAAGAGAGTCTATTGGGAAGTAGTTGATTTTTGTAACGTTGGAACCATCAGAAGAAAGAGTGTTACAGGTAAAGGTTCTGCAAGGTAGCAGTTATGACATTGGTTGTTCCCTATGTTCATTTTTGCTAAGTGTCATCGTTTACCAATCTCAGAGAAAGAGATTATATTTTTGTTTGGCTCAAGCTAGATATGGGATGTGCTGATGAACTTTCTTCGAGAAATGTATGTTGAATTTTAAATCGTACTTTCAAAGTGTGTAATTGACCCTAATGGACATGGGCGGTAACAAAGGATCTTTGTGTTTTATGTTTAGAGTTGCTGGTGCTATGTTATCAAGGATAAAGACATTCCGAGTTTTTGTTGAAAATCAAGTGGGAGAGAAGCTGGTACGCGAATTCGAGGACGAATTCATTTTTAAGTAGGAGAGAATTGTAACACCCAAATCCCGCGATATGGGCCTGTTTTAATATTCATATTTATGAGATTGCAAATTAAGCCCGTTTAGCAAGTTAAGCCCATTTTAGAAAACCCTAACTCTATTTGTTGGAATTGTCGGGAAACCAAAAAAGGAGAAAAGAAGGCGAGGGTTTGGTGGCGTAGAATAGGAAAAGAGGAGATAGAAAAAGATGAAAAAGAGAGGATTAAGGAAGAAGAGATCGTGAAGGAATAGAGAGGGAGAGAGGAGAGGAGTGGAAGCTGAGATGTTAGTGGGGTGAAGAAGAGAAGACGACGCTCACTGGGAAGAAGAGAACGGAGTCGCCGTGGGGGAGAAACACCACCATGGGATATGTGGTGGCGGGATCAGAATTCGGGTACGTTCACACTGGCGTGATCAGAATTCGGGTACGAATTCCTGTTAAGTGGGAGAGAATTGTAACGACCTGGGCCTTGCCCATTTGAATAAGTTTAGATGGATTGATTTGGCTACCTATGGCATCAAAGTACACTTACCTTTTCTGGTCACTTACCCTAAGAGAACTCAAGAGTTAAGCGTGCTTATGCTGGAGTAGGACTAGGATGGGTGACCTTCCGGGAGGTCACGTGGTGATTGCATGGACAAGTAAATCATTCGGTCAGGCCACCGAGAAAAATAACGCACCGACCGTCGACAGGGGTGGGGCCCACAAGCTCGACAGAGGGATGGGTGACTCAACGGTAGGGGCGGTCGGGGTGTTACAAAGCCTAGGAAAACAGAAAATAAGACTGAATAAATGTAAACTTGATTGTGGATGAAAATAACTTTTCAACTACTACTTTTGGGCTTAAACAAATTCAATAAGCTTCTTACTTCATAAACCAAGTCCATAAAAGATCATCCTTGTTTTAGTCACTTGGCTGATCGAAAAATCAAGAAAGTATAGGACACCCCGTTCGGCTTCTCGACTCCTTATGTATCTTCCTTACCTTGCCCGTCTGCTCTCGCATCACTTCCTAAACTGAATTTCTCCCAAAAGTCAATGACAAAAACATGACAATACCCATCAACTTTTTGTGACAATTAATATCTTCATTTTTTCTCTCTCTTTTTCTTCCTCTCTCTTTCTCTCTCTCTCTCCTATCTCTCTCTCTCCTTATCTTGTTCCCTTTTTTTCTTTTTTCTCCCCTTTTTTCAAACTCTCATATCTTTTTCCTTATCTACTCCATTCCTCCTAAAACATATGATCATGCTATCTCTTTTTTTTTCTCTTTTTTTCACAAGAGTTTTTTTTTTATGTCAAAGTTTACATACCAACCTTACATGCCATCTCATGTAAGTAATGTATTCATATTTTACTAATTTTTTGGTATATCTATTTTGAGAGTTAATCCAGATCCGGTTTTTAGTTTTTCTTTATTGATTGTGAGAAAAAACTCTTTAAAAGGAATATATTGTTTTTATCTGATTACCATATTCATATATGGATCGTCAGTCGGTCGATTAGGCTTCGATCGATCGGTCAGCTACNTCTTTATTGATTGTGAGAAAAAACTCTTTAAAAGGAATATATTGTTTTTATCTGATTACCATATTCATATATGGATCGTCAGTCGGTCGATTAGGCTTCGATCGATCGGTCAGCTACACCAATAGATCGGTCACCATGTAATCAAGATGTTTCAATCGACTGATTCAGGTCGATTGGTTCTTCGAGGAATATGGTTTTTTAAACTTTTTGAATGAAACACTTCAAGTAAACTTAGTAAAAAACAAAAAAAAAAAATACTAAAACATAAATAAATTTATGAGTGGCTTACCTCACACTTAGCGCTTGTATTTAAAATCATTTAGCTCGACTTGGAAGTCTTTTTCTAGACTTTGAATGTAATGTCTAAGAATTGGTTCTTCCTTAGACATATTTGCACCTTCTACGTGTGAATCAGGGGACTTCTCATCAATGGTTAACTTCTTCTTGCGCTCTCCTCTAGCTACAAAGCTATGATCTCCATCTAGAACCTCAATATTTTCATTTTTGTCACCATCCATGACATTCTCGTTGAGCATTTGCTTCTCCACTGATATCTTTTGTTTCTTTAAAGATGATCATGATTTGCTTCTTGCATAAGGCATCTCACCTTATGGAACAGATTCTTGTATCTTCCCCCAACCACATCACCCTTAAAGTCAGCTTCAAGAGTTGGAAAGTGATATTTCCCATCAAGAACTTTGATGGTTTCAGCACCTTCAACGTGGTTTCCATAGCATCAGAGAAGCTTATTGTATCTTCCTCCAGACTCATCACTTTTCAAGTCATTGATATCTCAATATTTTATATCCGTTTAGCATGCATTTAGTATAGGTTTTGGTCTCTTTTATGCATTCATTCATTAGTTTTTGTCCCATCTTCATTAATATTAGTTTAAAGATAGACATTGCATATTTTGCATGTCTGGAGTGCTTGGCATGTTCTTTTGGAGCTTGTGGAGGTTCTATGGAGTTTTGGAGAAGAACCAATGAGCAGCCAAAGCATGAAGGAGCAAAAGAGAAGACTTCTATAGCCACCACGGTCAGCCACAACGACCTCATCCTGATATGAAGCAAGACGTCTGCTTCCAGATCAATAAATTAAAACGAAATGGACACCCATTGTGGAAAGATCAGCTCGGACGAAGGGTTTCTGGCTCGATTCAACTTCTGATGTCTTCATAAGATTTGTAGAGGATCAAGCTAGCTTTCGTCTGGTGGAAGTATCAAGTCATTAAGATCGGTGGTTCAGAAGTTACTGCGGAAATAGTGAGCTTCGGTATGGCTAGCTATGCAAGTTAGTGTATAACGGGCAAGCATAACGGCTTGTGCCCGATGAAACTTCTGCTGGGGAAGACAAGAGCTTGGAACCAAAATGGGGTACCATAACTGTATGAACCCGTTGCAGCATAAGTCCAAAGAGCACAAGAGTCCAAGGAAGTTTGATTTTAGCATTGGATCCCTTTTATGTGGATAATGGTTCACGAGGGTTTTTGTGGCTCACCTATAAATACCCTTAGACCCCCCAGAAACGAACTCCTCTGACCCTCTTAGATCTATTTTAGTTTGTGTTTATTTTTCTTTCTATTTTCAAGAACTTTGTACATACTTTTTATTTAATTTAGTTTTTGCACTTCTCTTAATTATTTCTTCTTGTTCTTACTTTCTAATCTTGTTTAGCCACATTCCCTTTTCTTATGTGATTGTGCTAATAGCCAAGCACCTCTTTATTGGCGAAGTTGATATTAGGCTTTTGTTGAGCACTTAAGGTGTTTGATAAAATGCTTGAATGAGTTTATATTTGAAAATGATGCTTAGAAATCATGATTCTTTGCATTTATCAATTTTTTTTATATAAATGTGCTAAAATGCTTAGTACCTTATTGATGGGAAATCTCCTATAGACTTTCATTGGGCATGAGAGTGTCATTAAAATGTCTAAAAATATTGCATAAGCGATTACTCATCCTAGCCTAAGAGATTAGATGTCTAGGGAGTTCTTTGTTTTATGGAGCTTGTGATTGAAACCTTGCTAGTCATATAGATACACCAACAAAATTGGGTTTGAAATGTGATTAGCAAAGGGATTTATGTCAAGAGATTGGATTAATCTTTAATTATGCTCCTTACTTAAGGTTGAGTACTTAGTATTGCGTTTTTGAACATCTTAGACATGAAATAGAATCACCCTACATCATTTACCTTGATCTTGAATCTTTCTTTTATCTTTGAAGCTTAGTTATTTTCTGTTTTAACTCTTTTTCTCTTGCTCTTATCATTACCTTAATATCGTCATATTACTCTTTGTTTGCTTTCTTTTATTTCATTGTTTGTCATTAGGTTGTTAGATATCAAAACCCCTTCTCTATTAGCTTAGCTTAGAAAGTATTCTATATCTCAAGTGTCATTTGCTTCCCAAGTGGATTGACACCTCAAATACTACAATGACATATGTGTTTGAGTATTGAATTAAGGCTTAAAAACCTCAACATCAATTGGCGCTGTTGCCTCTTGGGATTGTTCCTAATGCATTTGAGATTTAGTTCTTGCTTAGACTAAGCATTTATTTCAGTACATATTTTCGTTTTATTATGTTTCTCTTTTAGGTACAATGTTTCAATGAGGGAGTCAAGCTAGAGACACAAAACAAACGCACTTGAGAGGCAGTCTCATGTTTATCCAAGTCAAGAGTGTCATGGAGGTCGTGAGCCATAACAAAAGGGACCAAAGGAGCTAAAACAGGCTGGTGCAACGGCTTATGCCCGATATAGGAGCCACACCGAGCTGGTGCAACGGCTTGTACCCAAGAGAAGCCAAAACGAGCTGGCATTACGGTTTGAGCCAGTTGTAGAGTCCACAACGGGCTAGTGCAACGGTTTGAGCCTGATATGACAGACAATCCAATGTAAGTCTTCTCTCTTCCTAAACCCTACTTCACTCCTTGTGACTGCCATTACTCCTTGCATATTTCTGTGTTTTTGTGTCCTTCTCTTGAACTTCTATTACATAAGGGACTGTGTAATTTAAGTTTGGGGGAAGGTTTGGGTCATTTGACTTTGTGTTTTGTTTTCTTATTTACCTTTTGCATCCTTGAGTCTCATGCATAAATTTTTTTGTTTAAAGCATTTAGTCGCATTTACATTCAAAGATTGAGTCTAGTTGCATAGCATATAGGATTCATTAGCATTGCATAGGGTGAATTTCCTTGTAAATTATCATTTTAAGTCATGACATCAATGCCCTTGTTCATAGTTGTTTGATGCATTTTGCATAAATTCGAATTTAATGTTGAACCACACTTGGACCATATACTTTGTTATTTAATTCTTTATTGAAGCACACTTGATTTGATTCCTTTCCTTAATTATACCTGAACCGTAAATATTGATTTATAATTATCATGCTTGTTGATATACTCATATATTTCACATATTTAGCTTGCATTTAGAATAGGTTTTTCATGCATACATCATTCATAATAGACTATTTTGCATCATTTGTACCATTTTAAGTCTTAGAACACTTTGCATTAGCATTTGCCTGGTTTCTTGCATATTTGCATCTTTTTCAGGCTGTTTTGAGTACTTGGAGCTGTGATGGATGTTGAGCATTAACAAGAAGATGAAAGAAGAACATAAGAGTTGGCAGGAGTCAAAAAGAAAACTTGGACAAAAGAAAAGGAGCCAAGATCGACTGGTAGATCGACAAAGGCCAGTCGATTCAAGCAAGATTGAGAGGAAGATCGAGCTAAATGAGTCGATCAAGGTGTGATCGACTGGACGATCGTGCAAAATGAGTCGATCAAGGAGTGATCGACTAGACAATCGAGCAACTGACTCGATCCATGGCCGATCGAGTGACCGATCGACCCAACCACGCAGACAATAAGGAAGCTGAGTCATAAAAGTTTTTATGCTTTAAGTAAGTGGGATTAGAAAGGTCCCTTGTCTCTTGCCCCTTGTCTCTTGCCCCTTGTATCTTGCCCCTTAACCCCTCTTTTAAGGCCAAGAGCCATATTTAAAACTCTATATAAGGAGTGTTTATGTGTTTGTAATATTCATTCAGTTTTTCATCAAGTAAACAATCAAGTCTTTATATTCTCTCTTTCAAAGTCTTCTTAAGTGTTCTTATAAGCTTTCCCTTGTTCTTGAGTTTTATAGTTCTTCTTATTTTAGTTCTTTAAAACTTGTATTTTTATTATATAGATTTCGTATTCAACATATTCTAAAGTTAAGTCTTTCTTCTTAATTCTTGTTTAAATCTTTTGTTAAGAACTCTTATTTTATAGATAGCAAGTGTTTAAATTATTCTAAAGTCAAATCCTTCTTCTTAGTTTTTATTTAGATCTTTTGAAAATCCTTGTATTTTATTATCTTCCACAAGTATTTAATTAAATTTCAATCTTTCTTAAAAACCTCATTGGTCATGTTCCTTAACTCTAAACTTAAGTTTAAAGGAGATAAGAACATGATTTGTGAGTAAACCGCCTAAGATTTAAGGTTGGGATGATTAAGGAAGTTGGAGACTAAAAATTTGGTTTGTTTTCATCATGTACTTCATTTTAATTCTCTTCTTGGATTTGGGGGTTTTAAGGTCTAGAGATTCTCCATGGAGATCTCTTTAATCTAGGGGTTTTCTTATCCTAACAAGACTTAGGAAACCCCTTAAAACCAAATCCAAGAGACTAGCTCATCCTTTCCCACACATCATGGATGCTTAGGGAGCTAGTTAAACCATTTTTTAAGATCCATTCTTAATGTTCTTCACCTTTTCTTTCCACCACACATCATGGGTTAGGAGGAAAAGGTGAGGAAAGGATTTATACCACACATCATGGATAAATCTAAATTGGTTTCTTAAGGTTTAGAGAAATAACTAAAAGAGTTAAAATTTATTTTTTTTAAAACCCAAGTTCGAATCTTCAACCTCCTTAAGCATGATTCCCAACCTAGAATCTGTTTTTAATATTTTACAACCAAAAACCATTTTCCTCTAGTTTTGTGTTTATTTATCTTGATTAAATTTCCATTAAATAATTTAATTATGCAATATAGTTTTATAAATTTGTAAAATTGTGTTTTTATTATTTTAGAAATTTCTTAGAATCTTGTTTTATTATCTGTTGTTGGTTTGGTAATTGTTTGAATTTTAGAAATAGTTTTTCTTATTATCTTGCTACTCACCATCAAATCTGTATAATTAATCCGGTTTTAGAATTAAATTTTAATAAATTAGTAGATCGGTTGTTCTATTATTTAAAAGTCATCTAGTACTTGTATAACCCTTTTGTGGAATTTGTAAAATAGTTTTCGTGTCTGTTTACAAACCGCAAGTAATTGTTTTAGAATTTTTCACCCATTAAACTCAAATTTTGCTTAGCTTCATCAATCTCTTGTATTTTTAATATCTTTCTCCCCAAGGTTGGATTGACATCCTCAAGTATTACAATGACATGACTATGCTTAGGATTTGATAATCATGACAAAAAGCTACTTATCACTTGTGTTTTGAATTTAAACTCATGGATACATATACATACTTGGGTTATCTTTTCTCTTTTACCACTCTTTGTTAACCCAAGTAGCTAGTCTTACCCTAAACTAAGCCTTATTTGAAACCAATTTGTTAGCATATAGGATTAATTAGCATCAACAAGCATCAACAAGATGAAGCATATGAGGCGCCACAAATCAACAAAAAGGAGAGCCAAGGAAGAAAGACAAATGCCACTCTATACAAGGAAGAAGAAGAACTCCCCAAGTTCAACAAAGATGATGAAAGCAAGGTGAAGGATATTAAGGCATCAAAAGCCTTGGGAAAGGGTAGCTTAGGAAAGTAATTATTGGGTTTACACTAAGGTAGAAGTCAATTAGGCATTCGGTAGATGAAAGTGGCCCTTGTATGCATACATTGGTTTTTTACGCTTTGCGTTTTGCAATAGGTTGACTCTTTTCTTGAGTCATCCCATATAAGAACCAATATCAGTCTCAACATATAAATGTTGAATTATGCGATTAATTGATAAAACAATCAACTCCAGGATCAAGTACAACGTATGCAACGACTATTGAGATAAGTTTTTTTGAGTGGATTTCTACAACAACAGATTGAGAAATCCAACATTTAGATGTTGAGACTGATAATGGTCCTTATATGCCTCAGAACATTTACAACAGTACAAAAATGGTCTCATTAAAGCTCGTATTTGTAGGAATTAACAATCCCAATTTTGTGGTTTCTCTATCTTGTCTTAAGCTCATGCATTTAGAAGACGTTGTGTTTGAATTTGTTATAGTCAATTGTTGCAGGTGTCCAAACTAGAGACGCTTCGTGCTACCATCATGGAGCAAAATAAAGGATATATATATATATATGCAATGCCATAAGCCTCTGTAAAAAGCTAGAATCGCTAACAATGCCAAGCATGCCAAACCCTCATTTTGTCTTCAAGTCAAGGAATTTCAGCTTTGAGAGGACGGTGAGTAGGTTATGGACGAAGAAGAGCTCGATTGGACCCATAACCTTGATCTATCTGAATATCTTACAATTATTTTTGAACGAATTGAAGACATAGTTAGGGTTTGACATGCTTGGCATTGTTAGCGATTCTAGTTTATTACAAAAGCTTATGACATTGCATGTAATTGTCTTCTTTATGATGCTCCAAGTTGGTAGCACTAAGCTTCTCAAATTTGTGCACCTAGAAGCAAATTCATATCATACGTCTTGTAAATGCATGATGTTAAGACAAGGTAGAGGAACAACAAAAATTAGCAGTCTCGATTCCTGCGGATACGAGCTTTAATGAGACCAAAGTGTTGATCTTCTAAATGTTGCGAGGCATATAAGACTAATATCAGTCTAAACCTATAAATGTTGGATTATGTGATATGCAGATATAACAATGCACTCGAAGATCAAGTGCAAGGTATGCAACGACTATCGAGATCAGTTCTCTGAGTGCATAGCTACAGCAGCAGATCGCAGAATCAAACATTTTGATGTTGAGAATGATAATTGTTCTTACATGCTTCAAAACATTTGCAAGAGCAACAAATTGGTTTCAGTAAAGCTTTGTAGGAATTGAGACTCCCAAATTTTGTTGTTTCTCTGCCTTGTCTTAAGACTATGCATTTAGAAGACGTTTGGTATGAATATGCTACTCAATTGTTGCAGGTGTCGAAACCTAAAACGCTTAGTGCTTCCATGTGGTAGCAGAANAGAATTAAATTTTATTAAATTAGTAGATCGGTTGTTCTATTATTTAAAAGTCATCTAGTACTTGTATAACCCTTTTGTGGAATTTGTAAAATAGTTTTCGTGTCTGTTTACAAATCGCAAGTAATTGTTTTAGAATTTTTCACCCATTAAACTCGAATTTTGCTTAGCTTCATCAATCTCTTGTATTTTTAATATCTTTCTCCCCAAGGTTGGATTGACATCCTCAAGTATTACAATGACATAACTATGCTTAGGATTTGATAATCATGACAAAAAGCTAGTTATCAAATAGCGCCGTTGCCAAACTTGGGTTTAAATTGAAATTATTAAGATTTGGAGATTAGTGGAGCCTAAGTTTTTATTTCTCTTTGGTTACTAATTTTGTTCCTATTCTCCTTGTGTTTTCAGGTACATGAATCTGAGGTCTAGAGGTGACAACAACCTATTAGCACCACTGGACAACATCCATCAGGTTGGGAACGCAAGACATAGGAGGGAGAGACTCCTACTTGATATCGAAGAGTACCATCAAGAAGTAATGGCTGACCATGACCAGGTGGAGGATCCACCTCAACACGCTGCTGCTGGCAGAGGAATCGGACAGCCTTACCATCCACAAAGGGCACCACGCATCATTGGAGCCGGTGATGCACCAAACACACACACCAATCGCTTCGGCATCACGCCTCCACCAGTGCAAAACAACTACTTTGAGATCAAGACTGGCTTCGTCTCTATGGTGCAAAACAGCAAATTCCACGGCCTGGCTATGGAAGACCCATTGGAGCACTTGGACAACTTCGACCAAGTGTGCGGCATGATCAAAATCAACGGCATATCCGAGGATGCCTTCAAACTGCGCCTTTTTCCCTTCTCTCTTGGGGATAAGGCAAGGCATTGGAAGAAAACATTACCACAAGGCACCATCACGTCCTGGATAGAGTGCAAGAAGGCCTTTCTATCAAAATTCTTCTCAAGCACTAGAACCGCTCGGCTTAGAAGCATGATAAGTGGCTTCACTCAAAAACACAATGAAAGCTTTAGTGAAGCAATGGAGCGCTTCAAGGACTACACCATCCAGTGTCCTCACCACGACTTCAGTGAAGAGACTCTCTTGAGCACTATATACCGTGGAGCCTTGCCCAAAATTCGAATGCTACTTGACACGGCAAGCCGAGGGAACTTTCTTGGTCAAGATGTCCACGATGGAATGGAGCTCATTGACAACCTCGCTTTGAGTGATGGGAATTATTCGGAGGACTATGACAGGGCACCAAGAGGATATGAACTGGAGGCACACAAAAAGAAGTTGAAGTCCCTCCATGAAAAAATTGACAAGATGATGCTCGTCAACACAAAACAAGTCCACTTCGTCGGTGAAGCCGCGGACATGTCTCAAGGAAGAATTGGAGACGAGTTTGAGGAAGCAAATTGGGTTGGAGGCCAAGACTATCCTAAGCCACAGGGATACACCTGAAGGTACCAAGGAAACAACAACAACTTGTCTTATAGAAGCACCAATGTGGAAAATCCAAAAGATCAAGTGTACCCTCCACAACAACCAAATCAAGGCAAACCGTTTATACCATACAACAAAGGTGGTTTCCAACAAAACGGTGGATATCAAGGGCAAAGACAGGCACCCTACCAAGGCCAACAACAGCAAGGGAACAAACCGTACCCTCCTGGTTTCATGCCTCAACAACAACAAAATCAAGGGCCAACTCTAGAATCGCTACAAGCAATGCTCAATCAAATTATACAAGGCCAAGCGACCAATGATCAGAAATACGTTGATATCAACAAACACATGGACTCCTCCTTTCATGACGTCTCTACCCAGCTCACCAACATCAACAACAAAATTCGTCACCTCGAGAAGGGAAAAGCTTGTACAAGCGGCCAAGGTACTTTACCTGGGCAATGCGAAGCAAATCCTAAAGAGTATGCGAATCACGCTAAGGAGTGGCAAGGAAGTCGCCCCAACGGCTAAAGCAAAAGACAATGAGGACATTGTGGTTCAGAGGGGGGAGAGTGATTTTCCAAATGATCAAGAGATCACCTTTCACAATGTCTACATCGAAAGGGCAAAGAAAGGCAAGGAAAAAGTTTTGGAAAAACAGGTGGGAGAAACGAGCAAAGACAAAGACATTTTCATACCTCCACCTTACAAACCAAAGCTCCCCTTTCCTGGACGNGCCATAAGTTTACATAATACTTTTTATCTAAATCTATTGATGTTGTTTGGGACAGAGAGGTTCCGTACTGATGGCTTATGTGTAGGCCAGATGGGTTTATATTATTTGAATAGTGGATGAGTTTAGGATATGTGTTCATCATCTGGGGGATTAGCAGTGGTTTTCGCATCGAGTTTCGTGGTAGGCTTGTACATGAAGAAATACCTTAAAGGTCTTCGAGAGGAGATAAATGTGGTTTCGCTCTCGAAAATTCTATAACGCTCAAGTCTGACGTCTTCAACTGAAAACTGGTATTCAAAAGGTATTTGTGTAGGTTGGGTGAGGAGTCATTTCTGATAATCAGGACTCCTATCTAGCATATTTTCGTGGTTATTCATATGCGGGTACCTTAAAGAAGTGGGGTTGGAACTCTCCCTTAAAGATTCATCATGAGATCATGACTCGTAACAGATTATAAGAAAGATTACTTACCTTCTCATGTGATTGATGTCCATCGCTCCTCCTTCGTGGTGTGGGCGATTATGTAGGTTCTGACTCCCTTATGATGTGGGTATGTCTTTTGACATAGGGCGTAGAATAATACGACTTCTGTTTTGGTTTATGCTACGTCTCCCTAGACGAGGCGGTTCTGCCCATCAGCTAGGATAACTCGCCCATATCCATGGCCGAGGTTTCATTTATCATCGTTTTATTCTAGAGCGCTCCATGACCTTCCAGCTTCGTCCCCTTATTCATTCACTCTCCTCCTCATTTCATAAGATGAGGCTTTTTTCTCTTTACCCACTGGTTAGTTTTGTCCTTTAACTTTTAACTTGGCACAAATATCATCACTAGCAAAGAGTGGTTGACAAAAAAACAATGAGCCAGTTAGTTCCACCCCCATGCTTAGACGTACGACGCCATTGTTATCCGTACAATATGATGATACGGTTCTGAGTCAAATCTCGCATAGGAGGGAACCCCTTTCTCTCCTCTCGAAAGCATTTGAGACTGTTTTTCATGTGTGCCAAAAGTTCTTTTTTCAAATAAAAAATATTTTCCTCAAGGTGTGGGTTGAAGAGGGAAGAATCTCTTATCCTATATCACTTTTATGTTTACCAAATAAATCAAAAATTTCATACAAAGTTTCATAAAATTTAATTGGCGCTTCTAAAATATTTTTTTTTTTAACTACAACACAACCAAACAAAAAAAAGGTAGGTAATCTT
This sequence comes from Alliaria petiolata, assembly GCA_020283515.1. NCBI lineage: Eukaryota > Viridiplantae > Streptophyta > Magnoliopsida > Brassicales > Brassicaceae > Alliaria > Alliaria petiolata. The sequence continues at coordinate 476,635,561 of JAHZTW010000001.1, read as the reverse complement.
ATACATAATCAACGTTATTTCAGTGAACAATAAAAGAAAACACAGTAAAATATTGTATAAATATTATATCTATTAGTTTGCATATGTTCACATATTTTACGGTATTTTTTTAATATAAATAACATACCATTTTAAAAAGTGTGACAAAGGAAAACCAATAAAAAATTGATATCACCTTTTGATTCATCAAGTATGTGTTCATTAAAAGAGTATAAATCATCATGACTCCGACTATCAAATCTGGCTTGGAAATAAAAAGATCTATAACTTGATTAGCGTTCAGATAAAGAAAAAATATTTACAATTGTTTTTAATATTATTCGAAAGTATTCTATGGTGCAATATAAATCTCAAAAAAAAATCATGAAAAATATTTTAAGACCATCTCATCTTTTAGGGTTGGCGGGTCACACATGAGCAAGTAAAGTTAGATCTCTTCTTAATCTCTCATAATATTTTTTCAAAAATAAATCATGAAATATTTTTTTAGATCATCTCACCTTTTAGGGTTGGCGGGTCACGGAGGAGCAAGTAGAGTTAGATCTCTTCTTATTCTCTCATAATATTTTCTCTCTTGATGCGTCTTTTTCTTCTGATCCCTTCTTTTTCATCCATTTTCTCTTTTTCTTTGCGGCGGCTTCTTAAATGTTTTTGGTCTAGGGTTTCTTGTGGAGAGGGTGTCACATCCTATTTATAACTGTAGCATATGTTTTCCCTTTTAGGATTTTTATTAGTTTCATGTTGGGCCGGGCTTATGATTCCTAATTGTGTTAGGAATGGTAATTATATACTGGTGGACGAATAGCTACTACTTATTAGATTATAAATTGGCCCATGTGAATAAAGGAGAGACAGACAGTCCAAATCCCTAGCACACCCACAACCACCTTATCCATTCGTTTCTTATTTTATTTTATTTTGTTTTAAATGGATTTTATTTTTCATTTTTCTATTTCATATTTTATTTTACACCGCTCATTTTCATTTATTTTTATTTTAATTTCCATTTCTAACATGACTTAATAATGTTACAGTACAATTATTGCAGCTAAAAGTTTAACATACATATTTACAAATTAATAACAAACAACAATTTTGATGAATTAATAAATTTCTCATCAAATGCATATAATTTGACGAATTGCAATGTTTTGAGAACTTGGACAGGTAAATTTTTCGGCATGGAGAGTTTGAGTTGTATAAGTGTCAATGTTCTTGGTGTATAATAAACTAAAAATAAATAATGAAATCATCCTCAATATTCCATTTGGCCAAAAATTTCACAGCCCATAACCCCCCATTTTTATCCCACCCCATAACACTCTAATATATATCGAGTCCGTTTTAGCACTATGTCTATCCTCCCTGATGCGTTATGCAGAAAGCGAATTGAGTGAAACAAATTGAGATTGTAACAGGATAGCTTTAGCGCCATGTTAATGAGCGTTTGGGCTGCGAAGGTTCCTGATACCAATCTGAACGTAGCTTTAGTAATCANGAAAGCGAATTGAGTGAAACAAATTGAGATTGTAACAGGATAGCTTTAGCGCCATGTTAATGAGCGTTTGGGCTGCGAAGGTTCCTGATACCAATTTGAACGTAGCTTTAGTAATCAAATAGATAGGAAGATCGGGATCACCACAACTCGTAAAGCCGAAACACCAGAACTGATAAAAAAAAACCGTGGAGCTAACACCACACCAGGATAAAGTTGCCACTACCAGATGATAAAGACGCTGAAATCACCACCAATGACTCTTCCAGAATCAAAAGATAAATGTAATGATCTAAACAAATCGAAAGGGGTCAAAAGACTCTCCAAATTCCTTAATAATTCTCTATGATATATTCGTTGATGATAAGCCTAGTTATATAGACGAAATACAACCAGATTTCATCCATTGGACTTACAATAAATGTAGTAAACACCAAAAATCAAAATAATACTTAATTAAGCATATAAAACAGAAAATAAGACTGAAATAAATATCGGATTGATTGTGGATGAAAATAACTCTTCAACTACTTATTTTGGGATTAAACAACTTCAATAAACCTCTTACTTCATAAACCAAGCCCGTAAAAGGTCCTCCACATTTTAGTTACTTTACTGATCCAAAAATCAACAAAGTATATGTCCTACTTCTCGACTCTTTGTGTATTTTCCTTGTCTTACACATCTGCTCCCACATCATTCCCTCCTTGTTCGAAAGGATTTATCCTCAAATCCAGCAACTCTTTATCCTCAAAGTATGGAGAAAGATCTCCAACATTGAAAGTAGCTGAAACTGCATAGTCACCTAGAAGTTGAATTTTATAAGCATTCTCGCCAAACTTCTCAAGTACCTTAAATGGACCATATGAGCTTAGACTTGCGCTTAGACTTGCGCTTGCTTGGAAACCTCTCTTTTCTCAGATGCAACCAGGCCAGATCACCTGGTTCAAATGACTTAGCATGACAATTTTTGTTAGCTTTCTTCTTATACTTCTCATTCGCTTTCTCAATCTCAGCCCAAACATTCTCTTGCAAGTTCTTCATTTTCTTAACACGTTCTGCTACTTCATAGTTTGCTTTGAACACACAAAGCAATTGGAGATTAATAGGAGTAAGAGGATTTAGACAATACACTACCTCAAAAGGTGAAAATTTTGTAGTCTAACTCGTTGATCTGTTGTAAGCAAACTCCGCATGAGCCAACTTCAGATCCCATTCCTTCAAGTTCTACTAAATCAAACCCCTCAAAAGTGTAGTCAAAGTTCTGTTTCTTACCTTAGTTTGACCATCTGTTTGTGGATGACAAGTAGTACTGAAGAGCTGCTTAGTACCAAGTAATCTCCACAAAGTCTTCCAAAAATAGCTCAAAAACTTTGAATCACGATAAAAAAACAATGGTCTTGGAACTCCATGATGACACACAACCTCTTTAAAGTACAAATCAACAACCTGACTAGCATCATCCATCTTGCGAAAAGGTATGAAATATGCAATCCTACTGAAACGATGAACCACAACCACGATAGAATCCTTCCCTCTCTGAGTTCTTGGTAATCCCAAAATGAAATCCATACTCACATCACCCCATTGTTCGTAGTAGCTTGATGAGAATAGGCTGCTAGCGAAGCGATATTCCTATGTTTTCATGTGTAGGGAAGGAATTCCTGCCGGGGAAGCCACTCGTAAACGGCTGGTAGTGAGTTTTTGCTTTCATCTTTACTCTCATCATTAAGAGGCCGGTTTGGATAGGTTTGCCTTTCAGTGTCCTAATCACATGGATATAGGTGGGACGATTTTCAACAGACAAGATCAGATCGTAGAATAGAGAAGGATTTGCTGCCGCTACTGAATCAGAGTCCAGAGTAGGAACATGCATAAAAGTGTAAAGTCCAAGTTGGGAATGACTTTTCATCCTTTGACAAGTTGCACACCTCTCCACTATTGTATAAACGTCTCTGCTCATCTTAGGCCAAAAGTAATGCTCCAGTAGCATATCCAACGTCTTCTTGATTCCAAAATGTCCAAAAAGACCTCTTCCATGAGCCTCACGAATAAGCACCTCTCTTATAGAACTCTTAGGAACACATAACTTGTTTCCTTTGAAAAGAAATCCATCTTGCAGCTGGTACTGATTTACGCCTTTCTTGCACTCATTATAAACTTGTGTAAAGTCTAGATCTCCATCATAAAGCTCTTTCATCATCTCAAACCCCATAATTCTTGAATTAAGAATAGAGATCAAAGCATGCCTCCTTGAGAGTGCATCAGCCACCACATTGATTTTTCCAACTTTGTATTTCGACACAAATGAGAAAGATTGTAGAAACGCTACCCATTTAGCATGTATATTGTTGAGCTTGTGTTGGTTGTTAAAATACTTCAACGCCTCATGATCAGAATGAAAAACAAACTGTCAATGTCGCAAGTAATGTTCCCAATAACCAAGAGCTCTCACAATCGCAT
>JAHZTW010000001.1:476618959-476629513 GCA_020283515.1 Alliaria petiolata | reverse complement strand
GTTATGAGTTAGTAAAGTGACTTCTATCACGAGAGTGGATTAGTCTTGATTAGAAACCCTATGCCTAAGGATTACCATCTAAGACCCAAGGTCTAGATGTTATTATAAGCCTTCTTGATCCGAAATGTTCATCATAGATCATTATTCTCATCCTAGGAACCACTTTTGTCTTTTCTTTTCTTAGTCTTTTTTTAGGTTGTTACATTTTGCTCTTATTTGCTCTCTCTTATTTTCTGTTCTCACTTAGGTTGTTAGCTTTAAAAACCCTTCTCTATTAGCTTAGCTTAGCAAAGTTCTCTATATCTCAAGTGTCATTAGCTTCCCAAGTGGATTGACACCTCAAATACTACAATGACATGTATGTTTGAGGATTGACCAGAAGGTTAAAAACCTCTCTTTCAGCTCTTGACTCCAACAACCTGGATTTGCTATCATACCACTCTAAAGCGTTATGCAGGAAGCGAATGGAGTGAAACGAAATGAGATTGTTACAGGACAAGAGTCTTGCCTTCTCTAACACGCTTAGAATTCAGAGTATTCCACCAAAAACTAGCATAATCTTTCAGCCTCAAGGTTATCCCCTTAAACTTATTCTCATCGCCATATGTATTATATTCATATGCCCTCTCTGTGGATCTTAACCAATCTAGAAAGTCATTTGGATTCATATTACCGTGAAAATCAAGAAAATCCACTTTGAAATCTTATTCACGATGATGATGTTGCTGTTGTGGACGGTTTTCTCTTCTCCTTCTACCACGTTCTCCTTGATCAGAACCAGTTACATGAGAAGAACCTCCACTCTTTTTATTAGACATTTCATCTGCCTCAACCCTTTGTCTTCTAGGCTTATCTTTTGCGTCTTCTCTATTAACGGCCACAACCATCAGTTTACTCCAACAACTTGGATTTTCTCTGATGCCACTTTGAAGCATTATGCACGAAGCGAATGGAGTGAAACGAAATGAGTTTTTAATAGGACAGGTTTGGCACCAAGTTAATGAGCGTTTGAGCTGTGAAGGTTCCTAAAACCAATCTGAACGTAGCTTAAGTAACCAGATAAATAGGAAGATCGGGATCACCATAACTCGTAAAGCCGAAGCATCGAAGATGATAAAGAAACATGTTGAGCTAACACTACACCTGGATAAAGTTACCACCACCAGATGATAAAGACGCTCAAACCACTACCAATGGTGTCAAATGACTCTCCAAATTCCTTAACAATTCTCTTTGATTTATCCATTGATAATAAGCGACATTATATAGAGGAAATCCAACCTGATTTCGTCCATTGGACCTACAATAAATGTAGTAAACACCAAAAATCAAAATACTACTAAAAATCAAAAAGGGAGGGTTTGGTGGCGTAGAATAGGAAAAGAGGAGATAGAAAAAGAAGAAAAAGAGAGAGTTAAAGAAGAAGAGATCGTGAAGGAATAGAGAGGCAGAGAGAAGAGGAGTGGAAGTTGAGGTGTAAGTGGGGTGAAGAAGAGAATACGACGCTCACTGGGAAGAAGAGAACGAAGTCGCCGTGGGGGAGAAAACACCACCATGAAGGAAAGTTAATGAAAATGGAAGATTCATCTCGTGGCAGTAAGGAAAAGAAGAAACGAAGCAGATCAGAGCAGATCTGAATGTCAAAAACAAAGTTCAAGCAAAAAGTTTGGAGAATAAGGCAGTGTGGATGAGGCGACTTTGGAGGCTCGTCGGGGGCAGAGAAAATGTTTATTAGGTGAAGTAAAGGTATCAGCATGATCATCATCAACCCAGGATTCCAGTGGAGGCAGATCAGAACCCTAGTTTCACCGGAGGTGCATTTTGGAGGCTTTGCTCCCTAGCCACAAAATTGCTGAGAAACCTGCAATCTGCAACAGTGAGAAAACAGTGGGCGAATACGAATTTTGTAAAGAGGATTCCCGATCAACCAGAAAGCCCCTTATCGGCCGTAAGATGTCAGTGGAAAGATGTTTCTTCAAAGAATCGAAAGGAACTAACGGTTTATCAAACGGAGTTATAAGTCATCAGGAAATCTCTTTCAAAGTTGAGCCAAAATCATAAGAGTTTGAGATTTCCGGAAAAACAGTTTCGTTGCAGCTTTTTCATGGGTTCGTTTTGAGAGGTAAATAACGTCTGTTCAAGCTGATATTTGGTAGCAAGCATGATGGCATATCGGTATTCGAAATCAAATGGTGAGATTGGGAAGTTAACGGTTAGTTTAGTATTTATGCATATGTTTATGAAGCTGTTTGATGTAGTGTAAATCAGTAAGATATGTGTGACGAGTTGGAATGTTTGGATGGACAAATGCGCTCGGTTTGAGCTGAAACTTGACAGGATAATTCTACACTCGTGGATCTTGCTCTCGGTTGAAGGAGAATCAATTTAAGTATCATGAGCTTGAAGAAATGTGTTGTTGAAGTGGAGATAGTGAATCTGTACAAAGAAGAAGAAAGGAGGAATCGAGTTATGTTTTCGACATCAAGTGGCAAAGGTGAGGGTTGGGATTTGTGGAGGCATAGTTCACATTTATATTGTTATATTATATGATTCATGACATGTAGGCTTAGATTTGATTGCTAGATTTAGGTTCTATGATGACATGCATTTTTAAGGGCTAGTTTACGATATAAGATAAGTATTACGATATGAGATGATATGACATGTTCTGATGATATGTGATGATAGCATGTAGGATGATTGGTATGATGTTATGAGATATGAGACACGATATGAGGAACGATATGATTATGAATGGCTGACTAGCCCGGGATGGGAGTTTCTGTGCTAAGGCCAGCCTACAAAGCATGGGGTTATAAGGCTATCACAAGGTATAACACCGTCTACGAGACGTATTAACCTAAAGTTTATGTGGATATCTTGCATTATGGGCAAGAGGATTGATATGTGTTATAGCTTGATAAGAAATCAGACTATATGTTTGCTAGTGTCAAGGTTTATGTGTTTTGTTGAGTGTGATATAATCGTAGAAATGTTAAGTATGTTTCAATGGGCAGAGATAATCTCCCTCATTGAGTAATTCATTACTCACCCATTTTTCCCTTTCTTTCAGTTGTGCAGGTTCATTAAGATTAGCGCGCGAGACCAATGGCTCAATGGGAAAAGTTTTCAGAAAAGACATTTTTAAAAGGTACTAGATGTCTCGGCTAAGTTAGATGAGTCGGGGCATCACAAGTGGTATCAGAGGCAAGGGAAGTCAAACTGGTTATGTCCCAGGAGACTGTCTTGGGATTTGTGGGTTAGGGTTCACACTGGCGAGATCAGAATTCGGGGATGAATTCCCGCTAAGTGGGGGAGAATTGTAACGATCTGGGTCCGGCCCATTTAATAAGTTTAAATGGATTGATTTGGCTACCTATGTCATCAAAGTGCACTAACCTTTCCAGTCACTTACCCTAAGAGAACTCCAGAGTTAAGCGTTCTTATGCTGAAGTAGGACTAGGATGGGTGACCTTCCGGAAAGTCCTCTGCGGAACCGTGTGAGTGAGTCCAAAACATGGGAAAAAGTCACGTGGTGATTGCAGGGACAAGTAAATCAGTCGGTCGGACCGCCGAGAAAAATAACGCACCGATCGTCGGACAGGGGCGGGGCCCACGAGCCCGACGGAGGGATGGGTGAGTCGTCGGTAGGGGCGGTCGGGGTGTCACAAGTGGTATCAGAGCATAGGTTAAAACCACTCCGGTTCTGACCCGGAGGGTTAGTTTTCAAATGTTTTCAAAAGTGTTTGCGAAATATGTTTATAAAAAAATGATTTATTGGGTATCTAAGGTCTCGCGCTAGAGTAGAGTTTAGTAGAAGTGTTTGTTTCGGAATTTTAAGTGTTCATTTCTCAAGATGTTTCAGAAAGTTGATTAAGACGGAGTTTCAAGTACTTAAAATATTTCTGCGAAGGTCGAAGCAAAGATAATAAGCTGGTTAGCAAGGGTGTTTAGTTTTCAAGTGACCGATATGCATTGTTTATATGGAGGGTCAGGTACTCAAAAAAAAAAAAAAAAAAAGAGGAACCATAAGAGTTATTGGTATCATCTTTGGTTGTCATAATGCTAGACAAGGAAGTCTACATATGTATTAGTCGTAAAGGAAATGCGACCTCAAAGAAGGGAATGATTAGAGGGATAGTCGTCTAAGAAAGAAGAGTCCATTCAAATTTTTCGAGAAGCAGAGTGGCATAACAAAGTGCGATGATGCAACGCTTAGCCTGGATGTCTCCACTACAAATTACTAAGCAAGGATCTCTTGTTAATTGGTGTTAGTGCTACCCAAATATTAAAGAGAAAGTTTTATGGTTATATAAGTTATAGCAAAGGAACGCTTAATGGTTTAGGGATATGGAAGATTTTTTAAACCATGAGTACTGAGTCATATACTTGGTTGGGAAGTTTTGCGGGATTAGACGTCGTGTGCAATGGTTGCACTCTGATTGCAAGCCGTCTAGAAGAAAAAAAAAACGTTGAAGAGAGTCTATTGGGAAGTAGTTGATTTTTGTAACGTTGGAACCATCAGAAGAAAGAGTGTTACCGGTAAAGGTTCTGCAAGGTAGCAGTTATGACATTGGTTGTTCCCTATGTTCATTTTTGCTAAGTGTCATCGTTTACCAATCTCAGAGAAAGAGATTATATTTTTGTTTGGCTCAAGCTAGATATGGGATGTGCTGATGAACTTTCTTCGAGAATTGTATGTTGAAATTTTAAATCGTACTTTCAAAGTGTGTAATTGACCCTAATGGACATGGGCGGTAACAAAGGATCTTTGTGTTTTATGTTTAGAGTTGCTGGTGCTATGTTACCAAGGATAAAGACATTCCGAGTTTTTGTTGAAAATCAAGTGGGAGAGAAGCTGGTACGCGAATTCGAGGACGAATTCATTTTTAAGTAGGAGAGAATTGTAACACCCAAATCCCGCGATATGGGCCTGTTTTAATATTCATATTTATGAGATTGCAAATTAAGCCCGTTTAGCAAGTTAAGCCCATTTTAGAAAACCCTAACTCTATTTGTTGGAATTGTCGGGAAACCAAAAAAGGAGAAAAGAAGGCGAGGGTTTGGTGGCGTAGAATAGGAAAAGAGGAGATAGAAAAAGAAGAAAAAGAGAGAGTTAAAGAAGAAGAGATCGTGAAGGAATAGAGAGGGAGGGAGAAGAGGAGTGGAAGCTGAGATGTAAGTGGGGTGAAGAAGAGAAGACGACGCTCACTGGGAAGAAGAGAACGGAGTCGCCCTGGGGGAGAAAACACCACCATGGGATAAGTGGTGGCGGGATCAGAATTCGGGTACGTTCACACTGGCGAGATCAGAATTCGGGTACGAATTCCCGTTAAGTGGGGGAGAATTGTAACGACCCGGGCCTTCCCCATTTGAATAAGTTTAAATGGATTGATTTGGCTACCTATGTCATCAAAGTACACTTACATTTTCTGATCACTTACCCTAAGAGAACTCAAGAGTTAAGCGTGCTTATGCTGGAGTAGCACTAGGATGGGTGACCTTCCGGGAGGTCACGTGGTGATTGCAGGGACAAGTAAATCATTCGGTCAGGCCACCGAGAAAAATAACGCACCGACCGTCGGACAGGGACGGGGCCCACCAGCTCGACGGAGGGATGGGTGACTCGCCGGTAGGGGCAGTCGGGGTGTTACAAAGCCTAGAAAAACAGAAAATAAGACTGAATAAATGTAAACTTGATTGTGGATGAAAATAACTTTTCAATTACTTCTTTTGCGCTTAAACAAATTCAATAAGCTTCTTACTTCATAAGTCCATAAAAGATCATCCTTGTTTTAGTCACTTGGCTGATCGAAAAATCAACAAAGTATAGGACACCCCGTTCGACTTCTCGACTCCTTATGTATCTTCCTTACCTTGTCTGTCTGCTCTCTCATCACTTTCTAAACTGAATTTCTCCCAAAAGTCAGTGACAAAAACAAGACAATACCCATCAACTTTTTGTGACAATTAATATCTTCATTGTTTTCTCTCTTTTTCTTCCTCTCTCTTTCTCTCTCTCTCTCCTATCTCTCTCTCCTATCTCTCTCTCTCCTTATCTTGTTCCCTTTCTTTCTTTTTTCTCCCCTTTTTTCAAACTCTCATATCTTTTTCCTTGTCTACTCCATTCCTCCTAAAACATATGATCATGCCATCTCTTTTTTTTTTCTCTTTTTTTTCACAAGAGTTTTTTTTTATGTCAAAGTTTACATACCAACCTTACATGCCATCTCATGTAAGTAATGTATTCATATTTTACTAATTTTTTTTGGTATATCTATTTTGAGAGTTAATCTAGATCCGGTTTTTGGTTTGTCTTTATTGTTTGTGAGAAAAAACTCTTTAAAAGGAATATATTGTTTTTATCTGATTACCATATTCATATATGGATCGTCAGTCGGTCGATTAGGCTTCGATCGATCGGCCAGCTACACCAATAGATCGGTCACCATGTAATCAAGATGTTTCAATCGACTGATTCAGGTCAATTGGTTCTTCGGGGAATATGGTTTTTTAAACTTTTTGACTGAAACACTTCAAGTAAACTTAGTAAAAGCCAAAGAAAAAAAATACTAAAACATAAATAAATTTATGTGTGGCTTACCTCTCACTTAGCGCTTGTATTTAAAATCATTTAGCTCGACTTGGAAGTCTTTTTCTAGACTTTGAATGTAATGTCTAAGAATTGGTTCTTCCTTAGACATATTTGCACCTTCTACGTGTGGATCAGGGGACTTCTCATCAATGGTTAACTTCTTCTTGCGCTCTCCTCTAGCTACAAAGCTATGATCTCCATCTAGAACCTCAATATTTTCATTTTTGTCACCATCCATGACATTCTCGTTGAGCATTTGCTTCTCCACTGATATCTTTTGTTTCTTTAAAGATGATCATGATTTGCTTCTTGCATAAGGCATCTCACCTTATGGAACAGATTCTTGTATCTTCCCCCAACCACATCACCCTTAAAGTCAGCTTCAAGAGTTGGAAAGTGATATTTCCCATCAAGAACTTTGATGGTTTCAGCACCTTCAACGTGGTTTCCATAGCATCAGAGAAGCTTATTGTATCTTCCTCCAGACTCATCACTTTTCAAGTCATTGATATCTCAATATTTTATATCCGTTTAGCATGCATTTAGTATAGGTTTTGGTCTCTTTTATGCATTCATTCATTAGTTTTTGTCCCATCTTCATTAATATTAGTTTAAAGATAGACATTGCATATTTTGCATGTCTGGAGTGCTTGGCATGTTCTTTTGGAGCTTGTGGAGGTTCTATGGAGTTTTGGAGAAGAACCAATGAGCAGCCAAAGCATGAAGGAGCAAAAGAGAAGACTTCTATAGCCACCACGGTCAGCCACAACGACCTCATCCTGATATGAAGCAAGACGTCTGCTTCCAGATCAATAAATTAAAACGAAATGGACACCCATTGTGGAAAGATCAGCTCGGACGAAGGGTTTCTGGCTCGATTCAACTTCTGATGTCTTCATAAGATTTGTAGAGGATCGAGCTAGCTTTCGGCTGGTGGAAGTATCAACCCATTAAGATCGGTGGTTCAGAAGTTACTGCGGAAATAGTGAGCTTCGGTCTGGCTAGCTCAGCAAGTTAGTGTATAACGGCCAAGCATAACGGCTTGTGCCCGATGAAACTTCTGCTGGGGAAGACAAGAGCTTGGAGCAAATGGGGTACCATAACTGTATGAACCCGTTGCAGCATAAGTCCAAAGAGCACAAGAGTCCAAGGAAGTTTGCTTTTAGCATTGGATCCCTTTTATGTGGATAATAGTTCACTAGGGTTTATGTGGCTCACCTATAAATACCACTAGACCCCCAAAAAACGAACTCCTCTGACCCTCTTAGATCTATTTTAGTTTGTGTTTATTTTTCTTTTTATTTTCAAGAACTTTGTACATACTTTTTATTTAATTTAGTTTTTGCACTTCTCTTAATTATTTCTTCTTATTCTTACTTTCTAATCTTGTTTAGTCACATTCCCTTTTCTTATGTGATTGTGCTAATAGCCAAGCACCTCTTTATTGGAGAAGTTGATATTAGGCTTTTGTTGAGCACTTAAGGTGTTTGATCAAATGCTTGAATGAGTTTATATTTGAAAATGATGCTTAGAAATCATGATTCTTTGCATTTATCAAATTTTTATATAAATGTGCTAAATGCTTAGTACCTTATTGATGGGAAATCTCCTTTAGACTTTTATTGGGCATGAGAGTGTCATTAAAATGTCTAAAAATATTGCATAAGAGATTACTCATCCTAGCCTAAGAGATTAGATGTCCATGGAGTTCTTTGTTTTATGGAGCTTGTGATTTAAACCTTGCTAGTCATATAGATACACCAACAAAATTGGGTTTGAAATGTGATTAGTAAAGGGATTTATGTCAAGAGATTGGATTAATCATTAATTATGCTCCTTACTTAAGGTTGAGTACTTAGTATTGCGTTTTTGAACATCTTAGACATGAAATAGAATCACCCTACATCATTTCCCTTGATCTTGAATCTTTCTTTTATCTTTGAAGCTTAGTTATTTTCTGTTTTAGCTCTTTTTCTCTTGCTCTTATTATTACCTTAATATCGTCATATTTCTCTTTGTTTGCTTTCTTTTATTTCTTTGTTTGTCATTAGGTTGTTAGATATCAAAACCCCTTCTCTATTAGCTTAGCTTAGCAAGTATTCTATATCTCAAGTGTCATTTGCTTCCCAAGTGGATTGACACCTCAAATACTACAATGACATATGTGTTTGAGTATTGAATTAAGGCTTAAAAACCTCAACATCAGTTGGCGCCGTTGCCTCTTGGGATTGTTCCTAATGCATTTGAGATTGAGTTCTTGCTTAGACTAAGCATTTATTTTAGTACTTATTTTCGTTTTATTTTGTTTCTCTTTTAGGTACAATGTTTCAATGAGGGAGTCAAGCTAGAGACACAAAACAAGCGCACTTGAGAGGCAGTCTCATGTTTATCCAAGTCAAGAGTGTCATGGAGGTCGTGAGCCATAACCAAAAGGGACCAAAGGAGCTAAAACGGGCTGGTGCAACGGCTTATGCCCGATATAGGAGCCACGCCGAGCTGGTGCAACTGCTTGTACCCAAGAGAAGCCAAAACGAGCTGGCATAACGGTCTGAGCCAGTTGTAGAGTCCACAACGGGCTAGTGCAACGGTTTGAGCCTGATATGACAGCCAATCCAATGTAAGTCTTCTCTCTTCCTAAACCCAACTTCACTCTTCCTAAACCCTACTTCACTCCTTGTGACTGCCATTACTCCTTGCATATTTCTGTGTTTTTGTGTCCTTCTCTTGAACTTCTATTACATAAGGGACTGTGTAATTTAAGTTTGGGGGAAGGTTTGGGTCATTTGACTTTGTGTTTTGTTTTCTTATTTACCTTTTGCATCCTTGAGTCTCATGCATAAATTTTTTTGTTTAAAGCATTTAGTCGCATTTACATTCAAAGATTGAGTCTAGTTGCATAGCATATAGGATTCATTAGCATTGCATAGGGTGAATTTCCTTGTAAATTATCATTTTAAGTCATGACATCAATGCCCTTGTTCATAGTTGTTTGATGCATTTTGAGTAAATTCGTATTTAATGTTGTACCACACTTGGACCATATACTTTGTTATTTAATTCTTTGCTGAAGCACACATGATTTGATTCCTTTCCTTAATTATACATGAACCGTAAATATTGATTTATAATTATCATGCTTGTGTTTTGAATTTAAACTCATGGATACATATACATACTTGGGTTATCTTTTCTCTTTTACCACTCTTTGTTAACCCAAGTAGCTAGTCCTACCCTAAGCTAAGCCTTATTTGAAACCTAAACACTATTTGCGAGAGAATGAAAGGCCTTTTCAAATATTTTGATTCATCTAGGCAAAAGGTTTTGGGTTTAGGCCGACAAGAGAGCTTTCATATATAGACACTAGCTTCACATTAAGCTAGTAATAGGCTAGGTTGTTTGATGGATACACTAGGACGTATTCTTGTGTTTAAATGTTTTATCCTTGGGAAGAGAAAGAGAGAAAAGAGTAAGGCGTAAGGATTTTGAATGAGTTTGAATGGGGAGTACATTTGATGAGTGGCAGCAAGAATATGGGCTCCAAAACAAAAGGAAGAATGGCAATCTCAAAAACAATAAGAAGGCCAGCAAAAAAGAGAAAATCCGGCCAACAAGCATCAACAAGATGAAGCATATGAGGTGCCACAAATCAACAAAAAGGAGAGCCAAGGAAGAAAGACAAATGCCACAAGGAAGAAGAAGAACTCCCCAAGTTCAACAAAGATGATGAAAGCAAGGTGAAGGATATTAAGGCATCAAAAGCCTTGGGAAGGGGTAGCTTGATATATCATGGTTTTTACCCGTTTTTGGACCATGATATAAGTGTTTTTATAGAGTCTTTTGTTAGTTTTAGAGTCTTTTCTGAGTCTTTATAGGTTGGACTACGTTTGGAGCATAATTGGAGATTCTGAAGCTTTTTGGAGCATTTTGGAGAAGCAGCCAAAGTGATGAAGTCGAGAGAG
>JAHZTW010000001.1:476546544-476617438 GCA_020283515.1 Alliaria petiolata | reverse complement strand
TATTCGCAAAGAGATTTGGTTTAGGATTTTGTGAACAATCGAACCTGATATTAATGCTTGTCTGAATTGTTTGAATTTGCAAAGAGATTTGGAATTCTAGGGTTTAGACATAGATAATCTTCGCAGAGAGAGTTGGTTGATTTTACATTAGTGTTTCGAGTTCTAGAACAGTGCTTAATAATTCCTAACATCCTGTCTAGACCTGCAATTTAGATCACCTGAGAATTTCTCTGAACCTAGCGTTTTGTTTCCTGAACTTACACCGTTTTAATTACCTGCTGTCTTTACATTTAATTATTTCTACTTAGCTTAATTCGAATTTAGAAAACTGCTGTGTGACTATCCCTTCTCTGTGGATTCGATCCCTAAGTACTACAACTGATCTCTTAATTTGAGAGAGTAGCTCTAGGGTAAATTTGACCCATATCATAGCTTAAGAAAGTAATTATTGGGTTTACACTAAGGTAGAAGTCAATTAGGCATTTGGTAGATGAAAGTGGCCCTTGTATGCATACATTGGTTTTTTACGCTTTGCGTTTTGCAATAGGTTGACACTTTTCTTGAGTCATTCCTTGAAACACATCAAACCCTTCATGCTGAGTTCATCCTTAGCTCAAAACCTTGCCCTTGACCAAATGAGTTTTTATGAAAAACATAAGCATGATTCACGGTTTTGATCTTTAATAAATGTTAAAGGGATATGATGATTTGATTGTGTATGTAGGTTGAGAACGAATTCGATTTTCATCTTAGACCTTTAAACATGGACGTTGAACACCCATTTTCATCTCTTTTGCTGTCATTTTGGATTTGAACACCCATTTTCAAACCTCACTCTCTTGTTTGTCTTTGTTTGCTTGAGGACAAGTAAAAAGGCAAGTTTGGGGTGTTGATATCTCTATATGTTAAATCATTTTTGCATGCATTTAGTATAGGTTTTGGTCTCTTTTATGCATTCATTCATTAGTTTTTCTCCCATCATCATTCATATTAGTTTTAGGATAGGCATTGCATATTTTGCATGTTTGGAGTGCTTAGCAGGTACTTTTGGAGCTTTGCAGGTTTTATGGAGTTTGGGAGTAGAACCAATGAGCAGCCAAAGCATTAAGGAGAAAAAGAGAAGACTTCTACAGCCACCACGGTCAGCCACAACGACCTAATCCTAATATGAAGCAAGATGTCTGCTTCCAGATCAATCAGCTAAAACAAAATGGACACCCGTTGTGGAAAGAACTGCTCGGACAAAGGGTTTCTGGCTCGATTCAACTTCTGATATCTTTATAAGATTTGTAGAGGATCGAGCTAGCTTTCGTCTGGTGTAAGTATCAAGTCATTACGATTGGCGGTTCTTAATTTACTATGAAAATAGTGATCATCGGTCTGGCCAGCTCGGCAAACTAGTGTATAACGGGCAAGCATAACGGCTTGTGCCCGATGAAGCTTCTGCTTGCGAAGACAAGAGCTTGGAGCCAAAAACGGGGTACCATAACTGTATGAACCCGTTGCAGCATAAGTCAAAGAACACAAGAGTCCAAAGAAGTTTGCTTTTAGCATTGGATCCCTTTTATGTTGATAAGGGTTCACTAGGGTTTTTGTGGCTCACCTATAAATACACTTGGACCCCCCCAAAAAACGAACTCCTCTCACCCTCTTAGATCTATTTTTGTTTGTGTTTAGTTTTCTTTTTATTTTCAAGAACTTTGTAAATGCTTTTTATTTAATTTAGTTTTTGCACTTCTCTTAATTATTTCTTCTTGTTCTTACTTTCTAATCTTGTTAAGCCACATATTCTTCATAGGATTTCGTGGTTACTCATGATTAGGATTTCTGTTTAATCTTTCATTTTGTTCTTGAGTTCAAGAACTTTTCTTTTAGGTTTATGCTTAATCAAGACTTGTTCTTTAGCATTTCTTGGAAAAGTCTTTGCCTTTATTTTATTTCTTGTCATTGATCTTCTCTTTAACCATGTCTAGCCATACTATCCTCATGGATTTCGTGGTTAAGGCTATGGTTAGTGAGTAGTTATCTTAGATTTAAGATCTTGGTAGATTAGGGTGATTCTAATGATTGTTTAAGATGTTGAAAGCTTAGATCTTTGTATTCCCTATTCTTATGTGATTGTGCTAATATCCAAGTACCTCTTTATTGGAGAAGTTGATATTAGCCTTTTGTTGAGCACTTAGAGCATCATTTAAAAACGATTTTCAAAAGAAAAAAAAAAAGTTAGCCATTCGCATCATGACACGTGTTGAAATAAGGGGAAGAGCCGTTTCTAAAAGTTCGTGGGGAAGAGGTGTTTCTCCTTCCCTCTTGAAACAAGACTTTTTGTTCTTGCTAGCAATTCCTCAATTGCTCATATCATTGTAATATTTGAGGTATCAATCCATCTTGGGAAATTGATTCAATGAGAATGCAAAGTTTGGTTTAAGCTAAGATAAATTAAAAGGGTTAAGGTGACAAGTAACAATTAAAAGCAAAACACAACCTAAGAAAGACACTACAAGTTCAATTATATGAAACTAAGCCTTAATTACTACAAATCAAGTACTAATGACGTAATTAACTACTAATTAAGATTAACAAATTACTAAAAAAGAAACTTAGGGATGGAATCATTGATTTGGGAAACTAAATGGACAACCTTGCAATCATTTAAGCAACTAATCAAGCAATCTCTATGCCTAGAACACTAATTAAAGACTAATCCATGATGTGTGGCAATAATCCCTTCACTAATCACCCTAATGAACTAATGATGTTTTAGCATTAAAATGATTAGCAAGCATTAATTACAAGTCTAAATGGCATGATAAACACCCTAGGCAACTAATATCTTAGGCTAGGAATGTAAATCTCTTATTAAGTTGGTTCAAGCATTTCATCAAACACTTGGTGGGTGTATGAAATGCTTATGATCCAAATAGCAAAAGATTAGCTATTTGGCATTAAGAACTACTTAATAAGAAGAGAGATGAAAGAATCTATCCTAGATTGCAAGATTGAACCATTAGAAAACCCTAAATCTAACCCATCCCCAAGTTCCTAAGGAACTACTCACTAATCATGATTAAGCCCATCAAATCAAAAGTAAATGATAAGCTAAACATGATTAGAGAAATGAAAACAAGATATCTAAGAAAGATATTGCATAAACTTAAAGATCCAAAGCAAATACAAGGTTTTTCTCTCAAAGAGGATAAAAGTTAAGCTATGACAAGAGAGAATAAAAGTTTCCATAAAAATTAGGTCTAAAGAGTATTTATAGGAGGGACCCATCAAAGTGACAAAAGGGATTCGTCAGTGTAATGTTCGACCAGCTCGTCGAACATCTTCGTCGAACATTGCTCCTGGAAATGTTGTTCGACCAGCTGGTCGAACATCTTCGTCGAACATGACCCCTGGAAATGTTGTTCGACCAGCTGGTCGAACATCTTTGTCGAACATGTGCGAGAAAACTTTTGCTTCATCTTCTAAGTGACTCCTTGCCCCTCCAAGTGCCATGCTATCTTTCTCCAACTCCATTCATGCCTCCATAGAATCCTTATCACCTGATCAAGACTCCAAATGCACCAAAACATGCAAAAGAACATGCAAAGACATCCTAGACTCTAAATGATGGAAATGCAATACAATGATGCTAAATAAGGATCCTAAATGATGAAAAACTTACACTAAATAGAGAGAAATATGATGCAAAATATAGACATATCACCTCTCTCTGCCACCTATTTTTTTTCTTTTTTTTCTTTGTTTTTTTAATTTAAGAACTTCTAAGAAGTTCTGCATTAAAGATGCTCTTAAGGTGTTTGATAAAATGCTTGAATGAGTTTATATTTGAAAATGATGTTTAGAAATCATGATTCTTTGCATCTATCATTTTTTATATAAATGTGCTAAATGCTTAGTACCATATTGATGGAAAATCGCCTCTAGACTTTTATTGGGCGTGAGAGTGTCATGAAAATGTCTGAAAATATTGCATAAGAGATTACTCATCCTAGCCTAAGAGATTAGATGTCTAGGGAGTTCTTTGTTTTATGGAGCTTGTGATTGAAACCTTGCTAGTCATAGATACACCAACAAAATTGGGTTTAAAATGTGATAAGTTTTTGCCAAGAGATTGGATTAATCTTTAATTGTGCTCCTTACTTAAAGTTGAGTACTTAGTATTGCGTTTTTGAACATCTTAGACATGAAATAGAATACCCTACATCATTTGCCTTGGTCTTGAATCTTTCTTTTATCTTTGAAGCTTAGTTATTTTCTGTTTTTGCTCTTTTTCTCTTGCTCTCATCATTGCCTTAATATCGTCATATTACTCTTTGTTTGCTTTCTTTTATTTCGTTGTTTGTCATTAGGTTTTTAGATATCAAAACCCCTTCTCTATTAGCATAGCTTAGCAAGTATTCTATATCTCAAGTGTCATTAGCTTCCCAAGTGGATTGACACCTCAAATACTACAATGACATGTGTGTTTGAGGATTGAATTAAGGCTTAAAAACCTCAACATCAATTGGCGTTGTTGCCTCTTGGGATTATTTCAGTACTTATTTTCATTTTATTTTGTTTCTCTTTTAGGTACAATGTTTCAATGAGGGAGTCAAGCTAGAGAAACAAAACAAGCCCACTTGAGAGGCAGTCTCATGTTTATCCAAGTCAAGAGGGTCATGGAGGTCGTGAGCCATAAACAAAAGGACCAGAGGAGCTAAAAGGAGCTGGTGCAACGGCTTGTGCCCGATATAGGAGCCACACCAAGCTGGTGCAACAGCTTGTACCCAAGGGAAGCCAAAACGAGCTGGCATAACGGTCTGAGCCAGTTGTAGAGTCCACAACGGACTAGTGCAACGGTCTGAGCCCGATATGACAGCTAATCCAATGTAAGTCTTCTCTCTTCCTAAACCCTACTGCACTCCTTGTGACTGCCATTCCTCCTTGCATATTTTTGTGTTTTTGTGTCCTTCTCTTAAACTTCTATTACACAAAGGACTGTGTAATTTAAGTTTGGGGGAAGGTTTGGGTCATTTGACTTTGTGTTTTGTTTTCTTATTTTCCTTTATTAGACACTAGCTTCACATTAAACTAGTAATAGGCTAGGTTGTTTGATGGGTAGACTAGGAAGTATTATTGTGTTTAAATGTTTTATCCTTGGGAAGAGAAAGAGAGAAAAGAGTAAGGTGTAAGGAGTTTGAATGGGGAGTAAAGAATAGGGGCTCCAAAACAAAAGGAAGAATGGCGATCTCAAAAACAATAAGAAGGCCAGCAAAAAGGAGAAAATCCGGCCAACATGCATCAAGAAGATGAAGCATATGAGGCGCCAAAAATCAACAAAAAAGGAGAGCCAAGGAAGAAGGACAAATGCCACTCTATACAAGGAAGAAGAAGAAGAACTCCCCAAGTTCAACAAAGATGATGAAAGCGAGGTGAAGGATATTAAGGCATCAAAAGCCTTGGGAAAGGGTAGCTTAGGAAATTAATTATTGGGTTTACAATAAGGTAGAAGTCAATTAGGCATTGGGTAGATGAGAGTGACCTTTGTATGCATACATTGGTTTTTACCCTTAGCGTTTTGCCATAGGTTGACTCTTTTCTTGAGTGATCCCTTGAAACACATCAAACCCTTCATGCTGAGTTCATCCTTAGCTCAAAACCCTGCCCTTGACCAAATGAGTTTTTATGAAAAACATAAGCATGATTCACGGTTTGACCTTTAATAAATGTTAAAGGGATATGATGATTTGAATGTGTATGTAGGTTGAGATTGAATGCATTGCTTTTTGAGATAAGTGTGATAACGGCTTTGGGGTAGAACGAATTCGATTTTCATCTTAGACCTTTAAACATGGACGTTGATTTGATCTCTTTTGATGGCATTTTGGATTTGAACACCCATTTTCAAACCCCACTCTCTTGTTTGTCTTTGTTTGCTTGAGGACAAGTAAAAAGGCATGTTTGGGGGTGTTGATATCTCCATATTTACATCATGTTATCATGCATTTTGTATAGGTTTTGGTCTCTTTTATGCATTCATTCATTAGTTTTTTTCCCATCTTCATTCATATTAGTTTTAGGATTGGAATTGCATATGTTGCATGTTTGGAGTGCTTGGCAGGTACTTTTGGAGCTTGTGGATGTTCTATGGAGTTTGGGAGAAGAACCAATGAGCAGCCAAAGGATGAAGGAGCAAAATAGAAGACTTCTACAGCCACCACGGTCAGCCACAACGACCTCATCCTAATATGAAGCAAGACGTCTACTTCCAGATGAATCAACTAAAACGAAATGGACACCTGTTGTGGAAACTCAGCTCGGACTAAGGGTTTCTGACTCGATTAAACTTCTGATGTCTACATAAGATTTGTAGAGGATCGAGGTAGCTTTCGTCTGGTGGAAGTATCCAGTCATTACGATCGGCGGTTCAGAAGTTACTGCGGAAATAGTGAGCATCGGCTTGGCCAGCTTGGCAAGCTAGTGTATAACGGGCAAGCATAACGGCTTGTGCTCGATGAAGCTTCTGCTGGGGAAGACAAGAGCTTGTAGCGAAAACGGGGTAACATAACTTTATAAAGCCGTTGCAGCATAAGTCCAAAGAGCACAAGAGTTCCAAAGTTTGCCTTTAGCATTTGATCCCTTTTATGTGGATAAGGGTTCACTAGGGTTTTTATGGCTCACCTTTAAATACCATTAGACCCCCAAAAAACGAACTCCTCTCTCCTTCTTAGATCTATTTTAG
Organism: Alliaria petiolata; assembly: GCA_020283515.1. Lineage (NCBI taxonomy): Eukaryota > Viridiplantae > Streptophyta > Magnoliopsida > Brassicales > Brassicaceae > Alliaria > Alliaria petiolata. The sequence goes on along the minus strand of JAHZTW010000001.1, from coordinate 476,610,708 downwards.
TTTGTGTTTAGTTTTCTCTTTATTTTCAAGAACTTTGTAAATACTTTTTATTTAATTTAGTTTTTGCACTTCTCTTAGTTATTTCTTCTTGTTCTTACTTTCTAATCTTGTTTAGCCACATATTCTTCATAGGATTTCCTGGTTACTCATGATTAGGATTTATGTTTAATCTTTCATTTTGTTCTTGAGTTCAAGAACTTTTCTTTTAGGTTTATGCTTAATCAAGACTTGTTCTTTATCATTTCTTGGTAAAGCCTTTGCCTTTATTTTATTTTTTGTCATTGATCTTCTCCCTAATCATGTCTAGCCATACTATCCTCATGGATTTTATGGTTTAGGCTATGGTTAGTGAGTAGTTATCTTAGATTTGAGATATTGGTAGATTAGGGTGATTCTAATGATTGTTTCAAGATGTTTAAAGCTTAAATCATTGTATTCCCTTTTCTTATGTGATTATGCTAATAGCCATGTACCTCTTTATTGGAGAAGTTAATATTAGGCTTTTGCTGAGCACTTAATGTGTTTGATAAAATGCTTGAATGAGTTTATATTTGAAAATGGTGTTTAGAAATCATGATTATTTGCATCTATAAATTTTTTATATAAATGTGCTAAATGCTTAGTACCTTATTGATGGGAAATCTCCTCTAGACTTTTATTGGGCATGAGAGTGTCATTAAAATGTTTAAAAATATTGCATAAGAGATTACTCATCCTAGCCTAAGAGATTAGATGTCTAGGGAGTTCATTGTTTTATGGAGCTTGTGATTGAAACCTTGCTAGTCATAGATACACCAACAAATTGGGTTTGAAATGTGATTAGCAAAGAGTTTTTTGTCAAGAGATTGGATTAATCTTTAATTGTGCTCCTTACTTAAGGTTGAGTACTTAGTATTGCGTTTTTGAACATCTTAGACATGAAATAGAATCACCCTACATCATTTTCCTTGATCTTGAACTTTTATTTTATTTTTGAAGCTTAGTTATTTTCTGTTTTTGCTCTTTTTCTCTTGCTCTTGTCATTACCTTAATATCGTCATATTACTCTTTGTTTGCTTTCTTTTATTTCCTTGTTTGTCATTAGGTTGTTAGATATCAAAACCCATTCTCTATTAGCTTAGCTTAGCAAGTATTCTATATCTCAAGTTTCATTTGCTTCCCAAGTGGATTGACACCTCAAATACTACAATGACATATGTGTTTGAGTATTGAATTAAGGCTTAAAAACATCAACATCAATTGGCGCCGTTGCCTCTTGGGATTGTTCCTAATGCATTTGAGATTGAGTTCTTGCTTAGACTAAGCATTTATTTCAGTACTTATTTTTTGTTTTATTTTGTTTCTCTTTTAGGTACAATGTTTCAATGAGGGAGTCAAGCTAGAGACACAAAACAAGCGCACTTGAGAGGCAGTCTCATGTTTATCCAAGTCAAGAGGGTCATGGAGGTCGTGAGCAATAACCAAAAGGGACCAAAGGAGCTAAAACGGGCTGGTGTAACGGCTTGTGCCCGATATAGGAGCCACACCGAGCTGGTGCAATGGCTTGTACCCAAGAGAAGCCAAAACGAGCTGGCATAACGGTCTGAGCCAGTTGTAGAGTCCACAACAGGCTAGTGCAATGGTCTGAGCCCGATATGACAGCCAATCCAATGTAAGTCTTCTCTCTTCCTAAACCCTACTCCACTCCTTGTGATTGCCATTCCCCCTTGCATATTTTTGTGTTTTTGTGTCCTTCTCTTGAACTTCTATTACACAAGGGACTGTGTAATTTAAGTTTGGGGGAAGGTTTGGGTCATTTGACTTTGTGTTTTGTTTTCTTATTTTCCTTTTTCATCCTTGAGTCTCATGCATAATTTTTTTTTTAAAGCATTTAGATGCATTTACATTCTAAGATTGAGTCTAGTTGCATAGCATATAGGATTCATAAGCATTGCATAGGGTGAATTTCCTTGTAAATTGCCATTTTAAGTCATGAGATCAATGCCTTGTTCATAGTTGTTTGATGCATTTTGAGTAAATTCAAATTTTAATGTTGAACCACACTTGGACCATATACTTTGTTATTTAATTCTTTGCTGAAGCTTACTTGATTTGATTCATTTCCCTAACTATACTTTAACCGTAAATATTGATTCATAATTATCATGCTTGTGTTTTGAATTTAAACTCATGGATACATATACATACTTGGGTTATCTTTTCTCATTTACCACTCTTTGTTAACACAAATAGCTTGACCTACCCTAAGCTAAGCCTTCTTTAAAACCTAAACACTATTTGCATGAGAATAAAAGGCCTTTTCAAATATTTTGATTCATCTAGGCAAAAGGTTTTGAGTTAAGGCCGAAAAGAGAGCTTTCATATATAAACACTAGCTTCACATTAAGCTAGTAATAGGCTAGGTTGTTTGATGGGTAGACTAGGAAATTTCTTGTGTTTAAATGTTTTATCCTTGGGAAGAGAAAGAGAGAAAAGAGTAAGGCGTAAGGAGTTTGAATGAAGTTAAATGGGGAGTACATTTGATGAGTGGCGGCAAGAATAGGGGCTCCAAAAAAGAGGAAGAATGGCGATCTCAAAAACAATAAGAAGGCCAACAAAAAGGAGAAAATCCGGCCAACAAGCATCCAGAAGATGATGCATATTGTTGTTGCTGAATTTGTCACAAATCCGGCCCATAGTCGAAGCCCACTAAGCAGAGTAGTCAAAACCTAAAGCCTGAAGCCATCTTTGTTAAGAGTCAAGCTCTTACCTAAACACAGCTCGACCAAAAACCTGCGAGCTCGGTGCAGAATCGGCCAACAAAATTATGCGATCTTATCCAAGAAACAACCAGCTCTGAGATCTCCGCAAAGTAGTTGAGTTCACCCAAAAAGAGGTCAGCTCCGAGATCTCCGCAAAGTAGTTGAGTCAAGATATACCGAGATACCCGGAGAGGTGGAGCTCGAGACGGAGTATAGAAGAAGATGGGAGCATTCAGATTCGGGGACAGTTTTTACACACTTTAGCTCGTCTTACACGTTCTCAGAGCTCCTTTCAGTTCGCATTCGTTGTAAACCCAGAAATACATCTCTTTCGAGATCTCTTGTAATCGTTCATTAATCATTCAATACAAAGTCCAGTTCGTTATATCAATCTTACATTTCATCTTTCACTCACAGAAGATCTAGCCCTCTTTTCTCCTAATTAAATCACTATAAAAACCTTAGTGTGAGTTTCGGATCTCACATTTGGTGCCGTCTGTGGGGAAGAATATAGATTTTTCTGTCTTAAGAGTCAGATCAAAGGTTCGTTAAACGAAATGGATCCAATCACAAACTCTACCTCGTCTACCGTTGAACGCGAACACGTGATCGTCGAGTAACCATCGGGAAACGAGGGAACAACCATACAGCCCATGGGTCAGACCAAAACCGCCGGATCGAGTCCAATCTCGACTCCCGCAATCCCGGCACCAATCGGCTCGAGCACCCCTGTCGCAGGGACAAGCTCTATGCTCGCGAGTTCGACCGCGTTGAGTAGAAATCGAGTCTGGATTAGATCTGAGGACTCACCGGCAGCTGCGAGCAGACTTAGCCCGGCAATCGCCTCGCCACTACTTAACTCCTGCACGCCAAGGCGCGATGGAGATGAGCTCGCGAAATATCGGGCAATGATCAATTTTTTGATTGGACGTTCCCAAGGTAGCCAATCGGAACCACGAAATCGCCAATCAAAATCTAGCAGGAAATACGTCTTAACGTCCGCCTTGACAAGCTCGCCATACCCGAGATTCGAATGCAACACCCAGACGGGAGAAGGATCTTTTTAAGTCCACCTCCACGAACATGTATGGATTTCACGCCCATGATCTCTCCACCAGGAACAACGGGAACATTTGTCACACCACTGATGCTGAAACTATTTCAGCAACTACCTCTGTGACAACTTCAGCTCTCTCTAGCTCGACTATACTAAACCCGAGCATAACGGGAGACCGAAACCCTTCCATCGTAAACTTACCTCCCCCTCCTCCAGGAGGCAAAAACAGAGGAAGATGACTTGGGGCCGCAGCACTCGCGTCGAGCTCTCAACCTCGCGAACACGCTCAGGGAGCGAGCTCGAACCCGAATAACCAAGCTCCGTTTGATCGCGAAACGCGACCATATGCCTTCGCACAACCACAATACGACCTGACGTACGTCGAGTGTCAAACCCCGGTTTTTCAACCAACTTTGACCGACCCTCATGGGATCGATAACCATTTCCTACGAAGATACATTGAACACGCCAATGCGCAATTCATGCAGTTGAACTCTCGAGTTCACATGGAAACTAGCTCGGCACCAGATATTGACCGTGTCATCGAAGAAACTTGTCGCACTCCCTTCACTGATACTGGGAAGATAAAGTTCCCAGAATTCTCTGGAACAACAGACCCAAAAGCTCACATTAGAGCATTTCGGCTCGGAATAGCTCGAGCTCATTTGAATGACGAGGAGAAAGAACCTGCATTCTGCAGTCTCTTCGCTGAAAACCTCTCAGGACCGGCTTTAGAATGGTTCGCTAGACTGGAAGGAAATTCCATAGATAAATTTCACCCAGCCCATAACAGCTTTTCTAAAGCAATACTCAGTTTTCATGGGAACTAAGACCACTGAGGCCGCTCTGTTTGAAATTAAGCAAGGACCAACTGAGACCTTACGCTCGTACATCGACCGGTTCAAAGAAACCAAGTCAAGAATTGTGAACCCAAATGACGACGTAGCCCTAGCTGAGCTCAAAAGAGGACTATGGTTAAAAGCCAAATTCTGTGAGGAACTCACTGTCCGCGAACCAGTATCCCTTAACGACGCGCTGCATCGCTCGTCCGCTTTCACGATTCTGGAAGAGGAAACCGCTCAGCTAGAGCATGAATTCCAACAGGAACTAGCACAAGCTAGCTCGTCCGCTCCAAATAAAAGAGAGTGACATGTCGAGGAAGAAGTCCCAGAGTCTCCTCCTCCAACACGTCGAACAAGATTCGACCTCACTTCAGAGAGCTCACCATCTGCAGCGGCTCGATGAAATCAGTTATAACGCCATCTCCCGTACCGATAAAAACCTTGAGCTCTTGCTTAAGCAGACCTCGCCCTTTTAGGGGGGATTGTAGGGGTCACTACCCTACAAAAAACCGAACTACGTGAATGCTTGATCCCTTAAACGGGTACGTAGGCAGCTCGACCTCGCGCAAAGCCGCCCCCCTAGAAATCTCAAACGAGCTCTTGCTTGGCCAAGTCTCTGAGAATCTTATACGAGCTCTTGCTTGTCCAAGTCTCTGAGAATCTCATACGAGCTCTTGCATGTCCAAGTCTCAAAATTCTCAAACGAGCTCTTGCATGTACAAGTTTCTGAGAATTTCATACGAGCTCTTGCATGTCCAAGTGTCCGAGAATTTCATACGAGCTCTTGCATGTCCAAGTGTNTCTGTGAGGAACTCACTGTCCGCGAACCAGTATCCCTTAACGACGCGCTGCATCGCTCGTCCGCTTTCACGATTCTGGAAGAGGAAACCGCTCAGTTAGAGCATGAATTCCAACAGGAACTAGCACAAGCTAGCTCGTCCGCTCCAAATAAAAGAGAGTGACATGTCGAGGAAGAAGTCCCAGAGTCTCCTCCTCCAACACGTCGAACAAGATTCGACCTCACTTCAGAGAGCTCACCATCTGCAGCGGCTCGATGAAATCAGTTATAACGCCATCTCCCGTACCGATAAAAACCTTGAGCTCTTGCTTAAGCAGACCTCGCCCTTTTAGGGGGGATTGTAGGGGTCACTACCCTACAAAAAACCGAACTACGTGAATGCTTGATCCCTTAAACGGGTACGTAGGCAGCTCGACCTCGCGCAAAGCCGCCCCCCTAGAAATCTCAAACGAGCTCTTGCTTGGCCAAGTCTCTGAGAATCTTATACGAGCTCTTGCTTGTCCAAGTCTCTGAGAATCTCATACGAGCTCTTGCATGTCCAAGTCTCAAAATTCTCAAACGAGCTCTTGCATGTACAAGTTTCTGAGAATTTCATACGAGCTCTTGCATGTCCAAGTGTCCGAGAATTTCATACGAGCTCTTGCATGTCCAAGTGTCCGAGAATAACATACGAGCTCTTGTTCGTCCAAGTCTATGAGAATTTCATACGAGCTCTTGCATTTCCAAGTCTCCGAGAATCTCATACGAGCTCTTGCCCATCCAATTCTCGAAAATATCAACAGAGCTCTTCCTTATCCAAGTCTCCAAAAATCTCATATGAGCTCTTGCCCGTCCAAGTCTCTGTAAACCTCTTACGTGCTCTTGTGCACCCAAGACTCTAAGAGTTCCAGTACACTTCATCATCGACCTCTAAACGGTTCAACAAAGTGCGAGCTCCAAACGACCCACTCTTCATTTCGTTAGCGACCTCTAAACGGTCCAATGAAGTGTCACTACAAGAAAACATCCGATTTGCGACGGACAAAACCGTCGCAAGTCCGTATTAGCGATGGAATTGCGACGGAAGCAAAATTGTCGTAATTCGTTAGCAGCAAATCAATATCCGTCGCAAACCGTCGCAAACCGTCGCAAAATTTGCGACAGAAAGAAATTCATCGCAAATCCGTCGCAAATTTGCGACAGAAATAAAATGTTGTAAATACGTCGCAAGTTTAGGTCCGTCGCAAATCCGTCGCAAAATAACGTTCGTAGCAAATCCGTCGCAAATTAATTAAATTTTTATTAAAAAAAAAATCTTGAAAATTAAATTAAACAAAAAAAATAAATAAATAATATTAACCAAAATATTTCTAAATCTAATCTAATTACTTTTTTAAATTATAGTAATTTAACAATTTCAAAGTCTAAAACATTCAATTATAAATCTAATAATTTCTAAATCTAACAAATTCCAAACCTAAATCTAACTAATTCAAAACCTAAATCTAACAATTCCTAATTTTAACAAAATTCCAAACCTAAATCTAAGAATTCATAAATGTAATAATTTCTAAATAACAAATTCCAAACCTAAATCTAACAAATTCGAAACCTAAATCTAACAATTCCTAAATGTAACAATTCCTAAATCTAACAAAATTCCAAACCTAAATATAAGAATCCATAAATCTAACAAAATTCAAATCCTATATCTTACAAAATACAAATACTAACAATTTTCAAATCTAACAAATTATAAAAGCTAAATTCAACAAATTATAAATCTAACAAAATATAAATCTTAAATCTAACACTTTACAAATCCTAAAATAAAACAAATCTAACTAATTAATATAATAAATCTACATCTAAAAAGGAAAAAGAAAGCTAACCATTCATGTTGGTGAGATTGGATAGAAGATTTTGGAGAGAGAGAGAGAGAGAGAGAGAGAGGGAGAGAAAGAGAAAGAGAGAGAGAGAGAAGAGAGGAATATCTAATGCTTAAGAAAAATGGAAGAGATGGAGATAAACTTGTTAAGAGAAGGAAAAGAGAAGAAAAAGAGGTAGGGATCGAGAGAGGAAGAGAAGAAAAGAAGGAGAATCAATTGAATAACAGATTTTGCGACGGATTTGTGACGGATTCGTCGCAAATCCGTCGCAATATGGGCGGCCTAATAAAATTTAGCGCGAACTCATCGAATTTTTAAAAAATTCAAATTATTTCGACCAAAATTTCAAAAAATTTCATTTTGCGAGGGATTTGCGGCGGACTTGCGACGACCCGTCGCAAATCCGTCGCAAATCTTATATATTTAAAATTTTATTAAATTTGGTTATGTAAATGTTTTTTATTATATTAGAAAGTTAAAAAACATTTATGATAGTATAAGATTGTAATAAATATTAATTTATGCAAAAGTTTACAAATTCTTCTTGTCCAAAGTGAGTTTTATAAAATTCTTATTTTTATGAATAAACATTAACTCCTTCTATTCCTCTATATGAAATGATTTCATGAAAAAATTATAAATTCTTCTTTTTTCTTATAATTTGTATATAAACATTAAATTCATGTAATATTTGCATTTAACTTATATGACTTACTTTACAAAGAAAATCCCAATTTAAGGTATTGGGTTTGGAAAATATTAGTCGTTTGCGATGGATTTGCGACGGATGGTCGCAAATCCGTCGCAAATCTTATATATTTAAAATTTTATTAAATTAAGTTATGTAAATGTTTTTTTATCATATTAGAAAGTTAAAAAACATTTATGATAGTATAAGATTGTAATAAATATTAATTTATGCAAAGTTTACAAATTCTTCTTGTCCAAAGTGAGTTTTTTAAAACTCTTATAATTATGAATAAACATTAACTCCTTCTATTCCTCTATATGAAATGATTTCATGAAAAGTTTATAAATTCTTCTTTTTTCTTATACTTTGTATATAAACTTAAAATTCATGTAATATTTGCATTTAACTTATATGACTTACTTTACAAAGAAAATCTCAATTTAGAGTATAGGGTTTGGAAAATATTAGTCGTTTGCGACGGATTTGCGACGACCAGATTTGCGACGGCATTGCGACGACCCATCGCAAATCCGTCGCAAATCTTATATATTTAAAATTTTATTAAATTTGGTTATGTAAATGTTTTCTTATCATATTAGAAAGTTAAAAAAAATTTATGATAGTATAAGATTGTAATAAATATTAATTTATGCAAAAGTTTACAAATTCTTCTTGTCCGAAGTGAGTTTTATAGAACTCTTATACTTATGAATAAAAATTAACTCCTTCTATTCCTCTATATGAAATGATTTCATGAAAAGTTTATAAATTCTTCTTTTTTTCTTATACTTTGTATATAAACTTAAAATTCATGTAATATTTGCATTTAACTTATATGACTTACTTTACAAAGAAAATCCCAATTTAGGGTATAGGGTTTGGAAAATATTAGTCGTTTGCGACGGTTCGGAATTTTATCGTCGCAAACCCGTCGCAAATGTTGCTTCGGTAAACATGTGTCGTAAAGTACTCGCAATTTGCGACGGACATGCGACTGTACGGCATGCCGTTGCAAATATGTCGCAAAACTGTCGCAAATTGCGACGCGTTTGCGACAACCATTCTCGTCGCATATTTCCGACGGATTTGCGACGGATTTGCGATGGCATTTATATATTGTCGCAATGTCGACGCAATTGCATCGCAAATTTTCGTCGCAAATTGACTGTTTTCTTATAGTGTGTGACCTTTAAACGGTCCAATAAATTGCGGCCTCAAAGCGGTCCACTCTTCAATTCGTTGGCGACCTCCAAACGGTTCAACGAAGTGTGACCTCTAAATGGTCCAACAAAGTGCGACCTCCAAACGGTCCACTCTTCATTTCGTTAGCGACCTCTAAACGGTCCAATGAAGTGTGACCTCTAAACGATCCAATAAAGTGCGACCTCAAAACGGTCCACTCTTCAATTCGTCAGGGACCTCTAAACGGTCCAACCAAGTGCGACCTCAAAACGGTCTACTTTTCATTTCAAGCGACCTTAAAACGGCCCGCATCACCAACCATTAGCAACATGCTTAACGTTCACAATACACAAACTACTCATCTCATCAAACTCTTGATCACCGCCCGTTAAGTTCGACTCATCTCACTTAACGAGCTGGGGGGCAATTGTTGGTGCTGGATTTGTCACAAATCCGGCCCATAGTCGAAGCCCACTAAGCAGAGTAGTCAAGCCTGAAGCATGAAGCCCATCTTTGTCAAGAGTCAAGCTCTTACCTAAACACAGCTCGACGTCCGCTCAGCTCGACCAAAAACCTGCGAGCTCGGTGAAGAATCCGCCAACGAAATTATGCGATCTTATCCAAGAAACGGTGAACTCTGAGATCTCCGCAAAGTAATTGAGTTCACCCAAAAAGCGGTCAGCTCCGAGATCTCCGCAAAGTAGTTGAGTCAAGATATGCCGAGATACCCGGAGAGGTGGAGCTCGAGACGGAGTATAAAAGAAGATGGGAGCATTCAGATTCGGGGACAGTTTTTACACACTTTAGCTCGTCCTACACGTTCTCAGAGCTCTTTCAGTTCACATTCGTTGTAAACCCAGAAATACATCTCTTTCGAGATATCTTGTAATCGTTCATTGATCATTCAATACAAAGTCCAGTTCGTTATATCAATCTTACATTTCATCTTTGACTCATAGAAGATCTAGCCCTCTTTTCTCCTACTTAAATCACTACAAAACTTTAGTGTGAGTTTCAGATCTCATACATATGAGGCGCCAAAAATCAACAAAAAGGAGAGCCAAGGAAGAAAGCAAAATTCCACTCTATACAAGGAAGAAGAAGAACTCCCCAAGTTCAACAAAGATGATGAAAGCAAGGTGAAGGATATTAAAGCATCAAAAGCCTTGGGAAAGGGTAGCTTAGGAAAGTTATTATTGGGTTTACGCTAAGGTAGAAGTCAATTAGGCACTGGGTAGATGAAAGTCGCCCTTGTATGCATACATTAGTTGTTTACCGTTAGCGTTTTGCCATAGGTTGACTCTTTTCTTGAGTGATCCCTTGAAACACATCAAACCCTTCATGCTGAGTTCATCCTTAGCTCAAAACCTTGCCCTTGACCAAATGAGTTTTTTATGAAAAACATAAGCATGATTCACGGTTTTGATCTTAAATAAATGTTAAAGGGATAGGATGATTTGATTGTGTGTGTAGGTTGAGATTGAATGCATTGCATTTGGAGATAAGTGTGATTAATGCTTTGGAGTAGAATGAATTCGATTTGCATCTTAGACCTTTAAACATGGACGTTGATTTTATCTCTTTTGATGTCATTTTGGATTTGAACACCCATTTTCAAACCTCACTCTCTTATTTCTCTTTGTTTGCTTGAGGACAACTAAAAAGGCCAGTTTGGGGATGTTGATATTACCATATTTTACATCATTTTAACATGCATTTCGTATAGGTTTTGGTCTCTTTTATGCATTCATTCGTTAGTTTTTTTCCCATCTTCATTCATATTAGTTTTAGGATAGGCATTGCATATTTTGCATGTTTGGAGTGCTTGACAAGTACTTTTGGGAAACGAACCAATGAGCAGCCAAAGCATGAAGGAGCAAAAGAGAAGACTTCTACAGCCACCACGGTCAGCCACAATGACCTCATCCTGATATGAAGTAAGACGTCTGCTTCCAGATCAATCAGCTAAAACGAAATGGACACCCGTTGTGGAAAGATCAGCTCGGACAAAGGGTTTCTGGCTCAATTCAACTTCTGATGTCTTCATAAGATTTGTAGAAGATCAAGCTAGCTTTAGTCTGGTGGAAGTATCAAGTCATTACGATTGGCGGTTTAGAAGTTACTGCAGAAATAGTTATCATTGATCGGTCTGGCCAGCTCGACAAGCTAATGTATAACGGGCAAGCATAACGGCTTGTGCCCGATGAAGCTTCTGCTGGGGTTGACAAGAGCTTGGAGCCAAAACGGGGTACCATAACTGTATGAAGCCGTTGCAGCATAAGTCCAAAGAGCACAAGAGTACAAGGAAGTTTGCTTTTAGCATTGGATCCCTTTTCTGTGGATAAGGGTTCACTTGGGTTTTTGTGGCTCACCTACATGTACCATTAGACCCCCAAAAAACGAACTCCTCTCTCCCTCTTAGATCTATTTTAGTTTGTGTTTATTTTTATTTTTATTTTCAAGAACTTTGTAAATACTTTTATTTAATTTAGTTTTTGCATTTTTCTTAATTATTTCTTCTTATTCTTGCTTTCTAAACTTGTTTAGCCAACTATTCTTCATAGGATTTCGTGGTTACTCATGATTAGGATTTATGTTTAATCTTTCATTTTGTTCTTGAGTTTAAGAACTTTTATTTTAGGTTTATGCTTAATCAAGACTTGTTCTTTAGCATGTCTTGGTAAAACCTTTTGATAGTAAGATTTTTGCTAACAATAACTCAAACCCCACTCATGTCATTGTAGTGTTTGAGGATAAATTGCTAATAACAAATGCTTGATATGCTCACACTAGAACTTCGGTTAGATTCGTATCGAGCTTGGTAACTCGATACTGACGTCCGATATGTTCCTCTTGTCCTTCCTGCCAGGCCGTATCGAGCTTGGTAGTTCGATACCAAGCTTGATACACTTCTAAAGATTATATGCTTCTTGTTTGGCCAACTCTTCTTCCTCCTCCTTGTCATCCATCTCTCCATAAGGGTCCTCCAAGCCTCAAAAATACCTAATAAAGACTCAATATGCACAATATGTAACAACCTATGCTAAAACTCAAAGAACTCTAATATGAATGCAATTTGGACTAGAAGTGGCTAAATGAATGCTGATAGACTCATAATTTTGCATATTTTAGCACCCATTTATGATAGTTTGGCATTCACTATTGCATTCATATTTAGATTAATTGTATATTTTGTTACATTTTAGGTTTTAGGACATGTTGCATTAGCATTTGCATATTTCTTGCATGTACTTGAAGCTATCTTGGATGATGAGCATGGACAAGGAGGTTAAAAAAGAGCTTAGGAGTTGATGGGAGTCAAAGGAAAGCTTAGGAAAGTGAAAAGAGCGTGAGATTGACCCTAAGATCGAGCTGGTTTGTCCATTTCAATCCGAGATCGAGCAAAAGATCGACCACCCTTGCGGATTTCAAGTCCGCGCATGAAGAGAACAAACCTAGAAGATCGACCCAAAGATCGACCAAAATTCTCAAACCAAGATCCGATATCGACCCCTAGATGGAGGTGACCTGGCTATTCCAAGATTAAGATCGACCCCAAGATCAACCAAGTTCAGCCATTCCAAGACCTAGATCAACCCAGAGATCGACCCAACTGATCAATCTTCCGAACCAGTTTTCCCTTCCTTCCTTGGCCAGCTCATGTTTTGGCTTTTTGTGAGGGGACCAATATTTTTGGACATATATAAGCAACTTTACCCTATTCTAGATCTAGCCACCATTGTAGTGCATTTCAAGCTTTTCATTTTGTAAACTTTGATTTTTAATTCAAGCACTTCTCTTTAAGCTTTAATCTTTCTTCTTCCTTAGCTTAGTCATGTTGAACACCTCTTATCTTATGATTAAGAGGGGTTCAAACATGATTAAGGAATAGTTGTTCAGGATTTAAAGTTGAGGTGATTAGGGAGGTTTAAAAGGTTGAATTTTGGTATTTTCTTGTTCGTAAACCTTATCTCTTCTTGGTTTTGTGTGCTCATTGCTTAAAGACCTCGATGGAGGCTTTATGATCTTAGGAATTTCCTTATCTCCAAAGGATTTAGGAAATCTCTTAAGACCAAACCAAGAGACTAGTATGCTCTAAAGACCACGACAGTGGCAAGTTGGGGGCTAGCTAGGCCATGTTAAGATCCGTGCTTTTAGCTCATCAACCATCATTTCCACCAGTAACTGTGGGTTTGGAGGGAAGCTTGATGAGAGGATCTAACCATTAACCATGGAAAAAATGTTTCTTAGTCTTAGAGATAGCTCATTTAGAAATGTGTAGATCGACTTTTTACCAAACCAAAATTCGAACCTTGAACCTCCCTAAGCATGAACCTCAATCTTGAATCTGCCTTTGTCATTTGAGTAGTTTGAAAAGCTTTCATTTTTAGATTTAAAGTTTGTTCCTTTCATTTCCTAGAAATTGCCTTGTTTGTCTTTTTTTATGTTTCGAATTTTTAATATCAGTAGCCTTGGAATTTAAATTAGTACAGATTATCTAGTAGTAGTTTAACCCTTTAGTGGGATTTTTAAAAAAAAATTCGTCGTCATTCAGTAGCTCTAAGTAGTTGTTTTTGGATTTGCTTCCCCATTTGACTTAGCTTTACTTGAGCTCTTGTATTCCTAGTATCTTTCAACACCTAGGCTGGATTGACACCTAAAGTACTACAACAACACAAAGAGGCTTTAGGATTGATTTTAGAACTGTAAAAAGTCCTCTTATCAATTGGCCCTGTTGCCAACTTAGGTTTTGTTGAAATTATTAGGATTTGGAGCTTAGTATAGACTAGGTTTTTATTTTTCATTTTCGTTACTAACATTCTTTCAAGTGGTTGTTTTTTTTTGCAAGGCACAAATACCCGAGAGAAAGCATGGACTCAGATATAGCATAAATGTTGAAGACTATATCTGAAAGTCAAGAGAGAATGATGGCTTGGAACCCCACAAGCTACCAAGGTTTTGAAAGCTCATCCACTCATCAAGGAGGACTCATGGATGAAAAACTCTGCTCAAGGGTACCAATATGCATATGGCGAGGGATACCAATCTTGGGACATGGAGTATGATCAAAGAGCAACCTATTCTTCCCAAATCTCTAAAGAAGAAGAAAATATCAACTTGATGAAGTTGATTTGGGAAGAGCAGGAAAAGCATATTGAGAGGATAATCATGCTTGACTGCACATTAGGCTCTCCTACTCCATGTACAGGAGTTGCTGAAACAACACATGTGGAGTCCATCAACACCGAAATCCCACAAGTGAATGAGGAACAAGAGGATAAAGCTCAAATCAATGATGAATTCCAACAAGGAGCCGAAGGGTCTATAGAAGAAATTGAAGCTCCTCTTGAATGCATGGTTGATGAGATTCTTGAGAAAAGATTTGAAGATCCATGTGAAGAAGGTTCGGTTGTTGAAAGCAGCGAGGATGCTAGTGAGAGCTCATTTGTTGAGAAAGAGCTCTCAACCAAGGCAGAAACACATGTGCAACTCATTCCCAAGGAGGAGACAAAGGAGAGTCCCATTAAAGAAGCCACCAAGGAGGGTGAAGAAGAAGAATCTCCATTGGAACAATCCTTTGCCTACCTCGGTTTAACCCTCACCAATGAAGAGAGCATTGTGGGTCCTTGGCAGTTACCCTTTGAGGAGATAAGGATGCACACATTTAGGGGATGGTTCTATGATGAGTATGATCCTGGTGATCCAAGCCTCAACAAGTCAAGCTAGAGACTTTAAACCAAGCGCACTTGGGAGGCACTCCCATGACTATCCTTTTCTTTAAAATTTATTTTTCTTTTTAGTACTAAAATTCTTTTTTAAGTGTGTGTGAGCAGGAACAAGGGAGATGGAGATTTAAAACCACGTTCTTGGGTTTTTCAAAGGCAAAGGAAAATGAAGCAGGTCGCTTGATCGATAGCTAGATCGACCTCCACGGTCGATTCAAGCAAGATCGCGGGCTGGATCGAGTGGTTCAATCGATTTCCAGCACCAAACGGTGGCTAGATCGATCCATGCCACTCGGTCTCCTGCCAAGAATGGTGCCTAGATCGATCCAGCTGCTCGATCTCAGTCCAGACCACAGCTAACTCCAAGGTACACCATTCCAAAACCTTGTATATATTATTCATTTTTGAATTTTTGAATTTTATTTTCTGTTGATGGTCTCTCTTGAACTTTTATTACACAAGGGACTGTGTAATTTAAGTTTGGGGGAGAGGTTGAGAGATTTAATTTTGTGTTTTGTGTTCTTATTTTCCTTTTACATACTTGAGTCTTCATGCATTCATATATTTGCATAAAAAAATCAGAAAAAAATTTAAAAAAATTTCAAAATAAATTCATGTAGCTTGAATTTGCATTGTAAAATATTCTAGGATTGAGTCTAGATTTTATCATATAGGTTGCTTGCATTCCTGTGCATAGGGGGTAAATTTCCTTGTAAAGTGTTTTAAGCTCATGAATTGGTTCAAGGCCCTAGTTAGTAGTTCTTTGATGCTTTGTGCAAACTTAGAAAGTAAGCTCTAACCATATTTAGATCATTTGCTTTAATTTTCTTGGCTTTAGTTGAAACAAACATGAATTGAATCCTTTCCTATCAAATAGAACCTTAATTAACTTGAATTTTAAATTATCATACTTGTGCATTAGGGAAAGAATACATGGATTACATATACATATTTAGGCTTTCTTATTCCTTTCATCACTCTCTTATAAGCCTAAATAGAATTCCACACATTAACCCTTACCTTATTTCAAGCCAAAATTCTTGAGTGATTACAAATTGTGAGGCCTTATTTTTAATTGAACTTGGCATAAAGTGTTAGGTGTAGGGCGACATGTTTAGGCTCTCATTTGATGCTAGCTTTGCATATTAAAGCTAGTTTTAGGCTTGATTTGGAGTGGGAGTTCTATGGTGTTGAAAAGAAAATGCTTGCCTTGTTTCGGGTTTGAGAAAAAAATGGTGTTCGGGAGTTTAAAATTAAAGAGAAACATAGTTTGAAGTGGTAAGTCTTGATTGCATTGAATATAAGCTCAAGTGTTTAAAAAGAAAAAGGGTTAGCTCTCGTATTAAAAAAAAGAATAAAAGAAAAGAAAAGAGCCAAAAGGCTAAAAAAACAAAAAAAACAATATATATATATATATATATATGTGTGAAAAGAGTGAGAGCTAACCCTCAAAACAAAAATGTGAAAAAGAGCTAGAATGTAGGCTATACCACTCGAATGTTTGAAGGTTGAAGAAGCTTCCCTAGGATGAATTTGATTGATTGAGTTTTTGTGGGTTATGCTTGGCGTCTTGCCTTGTTTGATTTGGATATTTCTAGAGGGTGAGTGAGCTGTAAAGAAAGTAAATGAGAGGGGAATTAGGTTCATTGTTACTGTATTTGGGTAGATGAGACTTTATGCATACATTGCCTTTTTACCTTTAGTATTATGCATGAGTTCAATCCTTTTTAAGAGAAACCATTGCTTGAAGTACCCACTTGAATGAGATCATTTTTATCTCATGACCATGTCCCTAGCCAAATGTATTCGGTCTATACTTGCACAAGTGTGATTCACGGTTTGGAAAAGCTTAATCAATGTTAAAGGATAGGATTCTTGGATTGTTTGGAATAGACAAGTCTTGTTTTGAAATTCAATATTTGATGAATATGACTAAGTTCTTTGGAGTAGAGTTTGTATACTGCATCCTAGGATTAAGAACAAGGACCATTGAGTTGATTCATTTGAAAAACACTTTTGGATTTGAGCCCCCATTTTCAAACCTCTCTTTCGGATTT
The DNA here is from genome assembly GCA_020283515.1 of Alliaria petiolata. Classification (NCBI taxonomy): domain Eukaryota; kingdom Viridiplantae; phylum Streptophyta; class Magnoliopsida; order Brassicales; family Brassicaceae; genus Alliaria; species Alliaria petiolata. The sequence continues at coordinate 476,593,745 of JAHZTW010000001.1, read as the reverse complement.
GTCTTTGTTTGCTTGAGGACAAAGAAAAAGGCAAGTTTGGGGGAGTTGATAGACTCATAATTTAGCATATTTTAGCACCAATTTATGATAGTATTGCATTCACATTTAGATTAATTGTATCTTTTGTTACATTTTAGGTTTTAGGACATGTTGCATTAGCATTTGCATATTTATTTCATATATGCATCATTTTAAGGTTATATGGTGTACTTGGAGCTATCTTGGATGATGAGCATGGACAAGGAGGTTAAATAAGAGCTTAGGAGTTGATGGGAGTCAAAAGAAAGCTTGGGAAAGTGAAAAGAGCCTGAGATCGACCCTAAGATCGAGCTGGTTTGTCCATTTCAATCCGAGATCGAGCAGAAGATCGACCACCCTTGTCCATTTCAATTCCGCGCATGAAGAAAACAAGCCCAGAAGATCGACCAAAATGCTCAAACCAATGCCCGAGATCGACCCCTAGATCAAGGTGACCTGCCCATTCCAAGATTAAGATCGACCCCAAGATCGACCAAGCCCAGCCATTCCAAGATCTAGATCGACCTAGAGATTGACCCAACTGATCAATCTTCCGAACCAGTTTTCCCTTCCTTCCTTGGCCAGCTCATGTTTTGGCTTTTTGTGAGGGGACAAATATTTTTGGACTTATATAAGCAACTTTACCCTATTTTTTTAAGGTAGACACGTTTTTAGGGATTGTCTCTCCCAATTCTAGATATAGCCACCATTGTAGGGCATTTCAAGCTTTTCATTTTGTAAACTTTTGATTTTTAATTCAAGCACTTCTCTTTAATCTTTAATCTTTCTTCTTCCTTAGCTTGTCATGGTGAACACCACTTATCCTATGATTAAGAGGGGTTCGAAGATGATTAAGGAATAGTTGTTTTGGATTTAAGGTTGAGGTGATTAGGGAGGTTTAAAAGGTTGAATCTTGGTATTTTCTTATTCTTAAACCTTACCTCTTCTCGGTTTGGTGTGCTCATTGCTTAAAGACCTCGATGGAGACTTTATGATCTTAGGGATTTCCTTATCTCAAAAGGATTTAAGAAATCTCTTAATCCCAAACCAAGAGACTAGTATGCTCTAAAGACCACGACAGTGGCAAGTTGGGGGCTAGTTAGGCCATGTTAAGATCTGTGCTTTTAGCTCATCAACCATCTTTTCCACCTTTAACCGTGGGTTTGGAGCGAAACTTGATGAGAGGATCTAACCATTAACCATGGAAAGATAGCTCATTTAGAAATGTGTAGATCTACTTTTTACCAAACCAAAAATCAAACCTTGAACCTCCCTAAGCATGAACCTCAATCATGAATCTGCATTTGTCATTTGAGTAGTTTTAAAAGTTTTCATTTTTAGATTTAAAGTTTGTTCCTTTCATTTCCTAGAAATTGCCTTGTTTGTCTGTTTTTAGGTTTCAAATTTTTAATATCAGTAGCCTTGCTAGTTAAATTAGTAGAGATTGTCTAGTAGTAGTTTAACCCTTCAGTGGGATTTTAAAAATTGTTTTCGTTGTCATTCAGTAGCTGCAAGTAGTTTTTTTTTTTTCTCCATTTAACCCGAAAATGACTTAACTTTACTTGAGCTCTTGAATTCCTAGTATCTTTCAACACCTAGGTTGGATTGACACCTAAAGTACTACAGCAACACAAAGAGGCTTTAGGATTGATTTTAGAACTGTAAAAAGTCCTTTTATCAAATGAAAATGAAGACATAAAACTATCCTAAATGAACGCTAAAACATGCTAAATTATGATCCTAAATGAATGCTAAAACATGTTAAATTATGAATATATCAACTCCCCCAAACTTGTCTTTTGCTCGCCTTCAAGCAAACAAACATGAAAAATCTAAGAGAGAGGTTTCAAAGTGGGAGCTCAATATCCAAGAATGCCAACAAACATAATAAACTCAATGTCCTAGTTCTTAATTCTAAGATGCACTTGAATTCATCCCACTCCAAAAGAGTTAGTCATGCTCATCACAACAATCCAATGCACAAAGAGCTCAATCTAGATAAGTCTCCCTATCAACCCAACTCTTTAACATTCATTAATTTGCAAACCGTGAATCATGATAATGCAATGCAAGTGAATTCATTTGGTTAAGGGACTAGGCTTTGAGATCAGAATGATCACAATTCTTGGGGCTTCCAATTCGCGTAAGGGTTTTCACTCAAAGAAGATTGAACTTCATGCATAATGCTAAAGGTAAAAGACAAGTGATGCATACAAGGCTAGAATCTCATCTACCCTTAATGCTATCAATGGTCCTAAACCCCTCTCATTTATTCTTTTCAAGCTCACTCAACCCTCTAAAGCTACCATTTTATCCAAGGTTCTTTGTGTCTTGCTAAACCCATGAATTGGAAAACCCACTTCTTCCTTTAACTCATAGTGAATGGTGTGATCATTTAACAACTTAGCTCTTCTTTTTATTTCTAGGTAGCCTTTCTTTTCTTTGGCCTTTTTGGCTCTTTTGATTTTTTTTTTCTTTTCTTAAGACTACCCAACTCTTTTCAAACTTAGAGCTATACTTTTTTTTAAACACAAGATCCACCATTTCCAACTATGCTTCCCTTACTTTCCATCAAGTCTTTTTCATTCCCTTCTTTCTACTCCCTTTCTACAACTCATCATCCTAAAATGCAAGCATACAATTCCAAAATCAAAGCACCAAGTAATACCACGACCATACCCCAAATCCTAAGCCTATAACTAGCCCCAAAATGCAAGAGCTAGAATCTACATGAGAGCCTACACTTGTCGTCTCAAACCTAACACTTTGTGCTAAGTTCAATCAAAATAAGGCCTCACAAGCAATATCACTAGAATATTTGGTTTCAAAGGAGGTAAGGTAAGGTAGGGGTAACTACTTGAGCTAGCAAGAGGGTGGCAAAGTGAGTAAGAAAGCTCAAATATGTGTGCAATCCATGAATTCACTTTCAATGCAAGTCATGATAATTAGATGTCAAATTTGGTTCAAGGGAGTAGAGTTGATTATCACATTCAAGATCCTATTTCAACCAAGTTCTAGGTGACAAGTGAAGTGATCCAAGCATGGTTCTTCCTTACTTTTAAGGCTTATTCAAAAGCATCAAAGAACTACTAACTAGGACATTGAATTGATTACATGAGTTGGCATTCTACAAGGATAAGCTCATCATTACTCCCAATGCATATGAATGCAATTCCTACATGAAATGCAACTAGACTCAATCCTAAAATGCGAATGCAACATCTAAATGACTTTCTTTTGGAAAATTTTCAAATTTTTCGATTTCTTTTGGATTTTCTATGCCTTAAATGAATGCATGAGACTCAAATATGCATGAATAGAAAATAAGACTCACAAAACACAATGTCAAATCTCTCAACCTCTCCCCCAAACTTAAATTACACAATCCCTTGTGTAATAAAAGTCTAGAGGAAACCTCAATCAAGATGACAAAATAACAAAATGAAAATCTAAAAGACATATGTACAAAGGAAGTGGAGATACCTCAATACTGTGAAGAAGAGGAGGATGATGGCGAGGAGGAGTCTATGGAGATTGGGATCGCAGCCGAGCTCCCTATGGCCATATAGCACTCTTCATCGGAGGGCGAGAACTCTAGACCTTCTATGCAGTCCACTAGCACTTCGTCCGGGCTAAGAAGGATGTAAACCTTCCTCTCATTCTCCTTATTGGTGAATTGATAAGCATAATTGTTAGGGGTTGGGGAAGATCCAAAGAAATCCATTGCACCCATGTAATTGAGGTCCATGTAAGCCCGCTCCGTGCATGCTTCAAATGACGAAAGATCTACTCCCGCTTTTTCAAACAGAGGAGTGAGAAAGCCTCCTATGTAGACCGAGCATGCCCTTGATCTCAGTGCCCAAGCCTTGTATTTCATTATCGAGGATGCCAAAATGCATCAATAGTTTACATCCTCCCCAAATTTATCGTCCACTGTGTCCTCTGCACTACCCCCGAGCCAACCCTCATCCCACATCGTCTCTTTCACACCTTGAAAGAGAAAGCTGAGCTTGTTGTCTGATACTGTAGCGGATGTGGTTCTTCCCGAGAGGGTGTTGGCAAGGAGCTGGAGCATGTACCTTAGCAAAGGATTTCTGACCCAAGTAATCTTGACCTTGTTGCTCCTGAAGTTGCCATCACCTATCAAATCCCATAGAGAACTTGCTGATTCGAACTGCGAGAATTCCACAAGCTGGGCCTCGTCATTAAAGTTATAGCCGCTGCATATGTCTTGTATGGTGAGGCTGAAAGCATTTCGCCGAAATTTGAATGTCAGGAGTCCTGTCGATGGCGTTGGGGAACTTGGATCCTCATAGGAGAGGTCCACTGTGGAGAGGAAGTGCAAGGTAGATTCGGGGTATTTGGCGCAATCCATGGTTGCCAAAGAAGAGAGTCTCATATCCTCTAGTAGCTCATCAAAAATTCCCAACAATCCGATTTCTTGCAAGAACGCTCGGCTTGCAAACTTGATAGGCTCAAAGTGCATCCTCTTAAGCCTTTGCTTTGCCCGTTTCTCTTCGGCAGTCCATCCCACTAAATCTGTTTCTTGTTGTGTCAAGTATCTAGCTCCACTCCTTGATGCCATTGTACCTTTAAAACAAACAAAGCTTGGATGTGGCATTAGCAATTCGTTTTGATCAAGCAAACAATCCATCAAGCAAGCTACAAGCAAGAAACAATGCCACATTTTCGAATTTTTTTAGCAAAATCCACACTTAGCAAAAATTTGGCAAACACAAAATGTTGCAAAAATTCAATTTATCTAATTTCGAGTGCTATCAATTGGCAATCCATAAGTGTGGTTAATGCAAGCTAATGCAAGTAAAATCCCCAAAATTTAACAAGGTTCAAAAGAATAATTTAAAATTTCGTACTATGAACCCTAGGTGTCAAATTTTCGAAAATTAACCACGGAAATCCTAGTGTAGCACTCGAAATCTACTCCCTAACCACAATCAAGCAATGCCCAAGTCGTAAACAATCAATTCAAACATCCTAATGCAAAAATCCCCAAATTTTCCACCATTAGAGCAAAAGATGAAAAATTTGGTTTTGGAGTATTTACCTCGTGAACGAGTGAAAGGATGAATGGGATTGACTTAGAATCAATAAGAGCACAAGAAATCGAGCAAGAGGCACTTGAAATCACGAAAATTGCTTGAGAATTGAGAGAGAGATGGCCAAAAATCGTAAGTGTGTGTGAATGGGGCTTTTTCGTGTTTGGGGAAGAAGAAGAGGCAAAACCGGTTTAATTTGAATGAATTAAACCGGTTAAACCCCGTTGACTTACCTGAAAAAGGAGTGTGTCGAGCTACGTAGGTCGATACATAGCTCGATACGATTCTAAAAACCGTATCGAGCTTAGTAATTCGACACAAATGCTCAATAAACTTTGTCAAGAATCCCTGGTCGATTTGTATCGAGCTTAGTAGCTCGATACACAGCTCGACACGATGCCAGAAAACTTCTTGCAAGCTTTTTGCTCATGGCTCAACCTCCTTAGTCAAAACCTATCATCCACAATCACTAGAAAAGACATTATTGAAATAAAAAGGGGAATATATACAAAGATAGACATGGGAATGCCTCCCAAGTGCGCTTGTTAAAGTCACTAAGCTTGAATTTTCCAACCCTTAGGCAAGAGGAGGATCTTGAAGAGGAATTGATGTTGCCTCTTCAACTTTTCCATCACCCAAGTATGGCTTCAGCCTGTGTCAATTCACAGTAAATTCATCCCTTTCCTGACCATAAAGAGTAACAGTACCATAGGGCAAGACCTCCTTGATTGTGAAAGGACCGAACCATCTTGATTTGTGTTTCCTCGGGAATAGCTTCAACCTAGAGTTATACCGCAATGCTCTATCTCCAGCCTTGAACTCATTGGGTTAAGCTTCTTGTCATGGAAAGCCTTGGTCCTTTCCTTGTAGATTTTCGAGCCCTCATTGGCATCTAAGCGGATCCCATCAAGTTCTTGGAGATTGATTAATCTCTTCTCTTGGGCTGTCTTGATGTCAAAGTTTAGAAGTTTGACTGCCCATAATCCTATGTAATCAAGCTCCACAGGTAGGTGATAAGATTTCCCATAAAGAAGAGAGAATGGTGACCTCCCAATATGTGTCTTGAAAGCTGTCCTATAGGCCCAAAGTGCATCATCTAGCTTGGATGCCCAATCCTTCCTTGTAGCTCCAACTGTCTTCTCTAGGATGGCTTTGATCTCTCTATTGGAATTTTCGACTTGGCCACTTGTTTGAGGGTGCTTTGGTGTAGAAACCTTATGCTTAACCCCATGCTTTTTGAGCAGATTCTCAAAGACTTTGTTGATGAAATGTCTCCCACCATCACTTATCACAACTCTTGGAATTCCAAATCTTGGAAAGATTATGGACTTGAAGAGTTTTACCACAACCTTAGCATCATTCGTGGGGTTTGCTACTGCTTCCACCCACTTGGAGACATAATCTACAACAACTAAGAAGTATTTGTTGCCATAAGAGGAGGGGAAAGGCCCCATGAAATCTATGCCCCAAACATCAAAAAAGTTCACTTCCAAGATTGGGTTTTGTGTCATCTCCTCTCTCTTACTTATGTTATCCTTTATTTGACATGCTTCACATGTGGAGATGTAGGCATGAGCATCCTTAAACAAACTTGGCCACAAAAACCCTGCTTGAAGCACCTTTGTTATTGTTTTAAATGTGCCAAAATGACCATAATAAACCCACCCTTGATAATGGTACAAGATGCTGTTTTTCTCTTCTTGCGCTCTGCATCTTTTATAGAGACCATCTGAGCACCTTTTCAAAAGGTAGGGTTCATCCCAATAGTAGTGAGACACATCTCTAAAGAATTTCTTTTTAGAGTAAGCATCTACGTTGGGAGGCATATCACCACACACCAAATAGTTTACAAAATCTGCATACCAAGGAAACCCTATTTCCTCCAAACTCTTGGCTTCTTCTAGCTTTCTCCCTAGTTGGTATCCTTCCTCCAAGATCTTAATCAACATGAGCTGCTCTTCAGGGAGAGAGTCATTAATAGGGATGAGCTCTTCAATCCTCATACGAGATAGGTGATCAGCCACACCATTATCAATCCCTTTCTTGTCCACTATTTCCATGTCAAACTCTTGTATTAGAAGTATACATCTAAGGAGTCTTGGCTTTGTGTCCTTTTTAGCATAGATGTACCTTAGAGCGGCATGATCAGTGTAGATTACAAATTTAGACTCAACTAGATAGTTTCTAAACTTTTCAAAAGCAAACACTACGGCCAAGAGCTCCTTTTTAGTTGTTGCATACTTCACTTGGGTATCATCAAAGGTCCTACTTGCATAGTATATGACATGAATTTTCTTATCCTTCCTTTGGCCAAGGACAGCTCCAACCGCATAATCACTTGCATCACACATTATTTCGAAAGGGAGATCCTAATCTGGTGCTTGCACTATTGAAGCACTCACAAGAGCATCCTTGATCTTCAAGAATGCTTGAAGACATTCACTATCAAACCCAAATTCGACCTCCTTGCAAAGTAGCCTTGTGAGTGGTCTTGCTATCTTGGAGAAGTCCTTAATGAACCTCCTATAGAACCCAACATGACCTATAGAACCCAGCATGACCAAAAAAACTCCTTATGCCCTTCACATTATAAGGAGGCGCAAGGCTCATCATAAGTTCTATCATAGCCTTGTCAACCTCAATACCACTTTCTGAAATCTTGTGACCAAGCACTATCCCTTCTCTAACCATGAAGTGACATTTCTCTCAATTAAGCACAAAATTTGTCTCTTCACACCTTCTCAAGACCCTGCACAAGTTAGACAAACAAACACCAAAGGAGGAGCCATAGCCCGAGAAATCTTCCATAAAAACTTCCACCATCTCCTCAATCAAATCAGAAAATATGAACATCATACATCTTTGAAAAGTAGCGGGAGCATTACAAAGTCCAAAAGGCATTCTCCTATATGAAAATGTTCCATATGGACAAGTGAATGTGGTTTTTTCTTGATCATTTGGGTGGATTGGGATTTGAAAGAAACCACTATACCCATCTAAGAAACAATAGAATGGGTGATTGGCCAATCTTTCTAACATTTGATCAATGAAAAGGAGAGGGAAATGATATTTTCTTGTGGTCAAATTAAGTTTTCTATAATCAATGCACATCCAATGGCCAGTTATGGTTCTAGTGGGTATTAGTTCATCCCTTTCATTCTTGACCACAGTGATTCCTCCCTTTTTAGGCACACAATGGACATGTGAAACCCAAGTGTTATCCGAAATTGGATAGATAACACCTGCATCTAGAAGTTTGAGAATCTCTTTCTTTACAGCTTTTTTCAAATTAGGATTTAACCTTCTTTGACGTTTTACAAAAATCATCGATTCATCTTCTAGATGTATCCTATGTGTGCAAAGAGAAGGAGATATGTCCTTGATGTCATCCAAAGAATAACCAATGGCTCTCCTAAACTTCCTCAATTCGCACAAAAGGGAGGATAATTCATCTTCACTCAAGTTTTCATTGACAATGACCAGGCAAGATGAGTTAGGACCTAAGAAAGCGTACCTTAGCCCTTGTGAAAGCGGTTTGAGCTCCACCTTTGGTGCCTTGAGCTCACTCCAATCCCCTTCAATGCTAGGCTTGTTCTTGCTAGCCATCATCTCGTCCTCATGCTCAATGTCCAAGGAGCTAGTCTCTTCAATCACGCATTCTCCCTTGAGCTTGTATCTTAGCTCCTAGAATGAGTCCTCCTCTTCTAGAGGCTTGTGTGAATCAAGTAACTTCAAGTATCCCAAGCTTGCCCCATGTAAATACTCATTTTCGCCATGCTCCTTTGTCAAGGTCACTTGTAGATGGTATTCCATAGCTAGCTCGTCAAGGTATTCATCAGCTAATTGATCCATTGTTTCAACCCAAAAAGATTGACCCTCAATAGTAGGCTTTTTCAAAGCATAATTGATGTCATACTTGAGCACAAAGTTCTTTCCCAAGTGCAAATCAATCTTGCCCTTCCTAACATCAATGATTGCTCCTGCTGTGGCTAAGAAAGGTCTCCCGAATATCAATGGATCTTTTGGTTCTTCATCTATTTCTAGGACTAAAAAATATGTGGGCACCTCAACACTTCCAATCATAACTGGTAGATCTTCAAGCAAACCAATAGGGAGCCTAATGATTCGATCCGCCAACACAAGTGAGATCCTACACTCCTTGTAGCGATTGAAACCAAGTCTCTTAGCAACTGAAAGTGGCATTAAACTCACACTAGCTCCAAGATCACACAAGCAATTGTTGAAAGCCAAAGGTCCCAAAGCACAAGGAAGAGTAAAACTACCGGGGTCACAAAGCTTCTTGGGTACAATTGTCATTTGTATGATGGCACTACACTCATGAGTGAGAACAACAATTCCTTGTAACTCCTTGGTCCTTTCCATAACAACATTCTTAAGAAACTTTGCATATTGAGGAACCAACATAAAAGCATCCATCAAGAGCATGGTCACTTGAATCTTACTCATTTGCTTGTCAAACATAGCTCTATACTTATCCACTAGTTGCTTCTTGAAGCGACCCGGGAATGGTAGCTTGGGCTTGTAAGGTGGCGGAACAAAATGAGATTCCTTATAACTTATGGGCACCTCCTTTTCCTTGGCTTCAACCTTGTCCTTCCCACTTTTTGAGATACATCACTATCAACAACTACTTCCTCAGCATTTTGAATGACACCCCTCCCCCCCATCTTGGATCTCAATGTCCTCATTAATTTTGTATGGAGGTGCTCTAGATGGTAATGCTTTACCACTTCTCAAAGTAATGGCATTGATATGTTCTTGAGTTCCAAAAGTTGGAGAAGTTCCATTGTTCTCCATGTGTTTTATTTTAGAACTCAATGTTGCAAACTTTGAGTTGAATCATTGTAGGAGCAATCTACCTTGTGGTCCATATCCTCTATCTTCTTGTTCATCTCCTTTGTCCCATTGGTTTGGCCTTGAAGGATTTGTTGTAGCATGGCTTTCATATCTAAATCTTGTTCATATGAGTTGCTTTCTTCTCCTTTAGTTGCAAAACCCATTGGAGATCCTTGTTGTTGGTGGAAGTGTCTTTGATTCCCTTGGTTGTTAGCCTTGGAATTAAAGCCTTGTTGTCTTCCTTGACCTCGGTAGGTGGTGTTCAAATAGTTATTGTGGAAACTATTTTGAAAACCTTGGCTTCCTACATAGTTGATATCTGCTTGTGTTTCTTCATCCATCTCTTGGTGAAAACCAAAATTATCCCCATAGCCATCCACATAATGAACCGTCTTGGTAGAGGCATGTATTAGCTTATCAATTTTCTCATTGAGGGATCTCATCTCCTTCCTCCTTTGGTCTTCAAATGCAGCACTATCTCTTGAGTATCTATCGTAATCTTTACCATAATTCTCATCACTTTGGGCTAAGTTTTCCACAAGTTCTAGACCATCCTCAACCTTCTTGCCCAAGAAGTTCCCATTGCTAGCTGTGTCTAGAAGCATCCTAAACTTAGGAAGAACACCACGATATAAGTTGATAAGGAGAGATTCTTCTGAAAATCCATGGTGCGCACATTGAGTGGTATACCCCTTGAATCTTTCCCAAGCTTCACAAAAACTCTCCTTTGGCTTTTGAGTGAAAGTAGAGATCTCATTTCTCAACCTTGCTATCCTTGTGTTGAAGAAAAACTTGGCCAATAAAGCTTTCTTGCATTGATCCTAAGAAGTGATTGAACCTTGTGGAAGATTAATTTCTCAAATGTGCGCTCTATCTCTAAGAGAGAAAGAAAATAATCTCAACTTAAACCCATCTTCAGAGATACCATTGATGTTTGTCAAGCTGCATATCCTTTCAAACTCATCCAAATGGTCCAGTGGGTCCTCCATATCCAACCCATAAAACTTGTTTTGTTGAACCATTGAAATCAGCCGACTCTTGATCTCAAAGCTATTGTGTTCAACCGGGGGAGGGATGATACCTTGGCGAGTAGTATATGTTCGAGGAGAATCACCAGCACCAATGTGTCTAGGGTGCCTTGGTGGTTGTCCATTACCACTCAATCCTTGTGCATGATCCATACCCCAAACTCGCAAAGTAAAGTCTTCTTGGTGTTGGGGCAACTATAGCTCAAGTGTATGTACCTATAGAGAGAAAGAGTTGTCCAAGCAAGATAGATTAGTAATCAAAGAAAAAAATAAAGCTTAGTATCGAGTAGAATTAAAATCCTAATGCAGAAAACAAAACCCAAATGGTAACGTCGCCAAATTGATAGTAAGATTTTTGCTATCAATAACTCAAACCCCACTCATGCCATTGTAGTGTTTGAGGATCAATCCATATGGGTGTGATTGTGACAATGGGAATGCATAAAAATTCTCAATCTAAGCAAGCACAACAGTTTTGGAGTTTAACAAACCAAACAAAAGTAACTAACACCTTAGTTAAGCAATCAAGCACTAACCAAGTGATTATGTGCTAATAAACTACTAAGCAAGATTATCAAATGACTGAAACGAATCTAAGGATGGGGTTATCAATATAAATTGTTCCAAGAACCAATCTGTGATATCAATCAATCACAATATATGCTAATCCCTAAGCTTAGAACTCAAAAGCAAGACTAATCTACTTTCATGCCACTAATCCTTTCACTAATCATCCTAATCAAGAACAAACTCTCATTTTTGAAAAGGAGATTAACAAGCATTATAAAACAGTTCTAAATTGCTAATAAACACCCTAGACAATCACTTTCATGAGCTAGGTATATAAATCCCTTGTTTAGTTGATTTCGGAATTTCAACAAAACACCTTGTGGGTGGCTCTAAGGCCTAGTTTTGGCTTGATCATGGCTAAACTAGCATTAGGAACACTTAACAAGGAGGGAAATGAAAGAATCCAAGCAAAGACATCAAGATCAATCCATGAAACACCCTAGATCTAACCCATCCCTAGATCCTAATGGAACTACTCACTAATCATGATTTGACCCTCAAATCTTATGAAAGAGATAGAGATAAACATTATTAGAGAGATAGAGATGAAAGATTAATAAAGATAAATACTAAATTGCATAAACTCAAATAAAGGTCTTACAAAATCACTTAGAAACCAAAGAGGAAGGTTTTAATAAAATGCTAGACTAGACTCTTACCTTAGACTTGATGCAGGTTTTAATATTTGTAAACCCTAATAATTTCAATAATCAAACTACAAGTACACAGTAGACGATTGTAATACTTAGGGGTCGAACTACAAAGATTAAAGGTTGCACTATTAGCTTTGGCAATAAGAATCAAGCAAGCACGAAATGAAAAGAGGGTTTTGTGCTATAACTGAAATTAAAGCAATATGAAAACAATGAAAAAACAATAAAACCAAATGTTGGGCATCTAAGAATCTTTAAGGGTCATGGTTTAGATTATTCAGACTTAGCAAACTAGAAGTAAACACAAGTATTTTCATTCTAGAGTCGAAATACTTATGTTTAAAGGTATCCTTTCGGATGACAAGCGCACATCTATAAATTTAAATCACATGTGTCAAGTGTAACATAATCAGAGCAATGATTATCAAGTTTGCATTCTCACTTAGAAAATCAGACACAGCACTAGCGCTGTAAAGATCTCAGCCTATCAATTCTTTTTTCGGGTCAGCAAGAAGTAAAGTTCAAACAACATTATCCTAACATCAATCACTAGGTGTACAGGCTAGTAATATGCATTATGATCTGGAAAGACATAGAATCTACTTTTACAATTGTAAGCGCCACTCTAGAATCCTAAACATATCTACCAAGCAATGATTAAATTCCATTAAGAAACCCTTAAACCACCCATCAAAGCACTCACACATTGATCGAGTCTAAATTGGCTATCCAAAATCTGGATGCTTATTAGAGACTCTTTTAGCTATAAATTTAAAAGACCCTAAACAGCAAGTGCACAGCGTGTGTTGAGTACGGTCGATCCACAAAGATGATCTGCTCCAAGACAATGGTGGTTAGACTATCTACATTGGTTGTAATATTACAACACCAACTTAAACTTTACCATGTACAATAGTTTTATTTAATAAAATTACAACACCCTACCCCACGATTTTTATTTGTATATATTTTATTTTCTTTATGTTTATGTTTTTTGTTATTACATATTATTGACAATAATTAATTATCGATTAAAATTAAATAAATATAAGTAAGAGAACTAATTTTATAAAATAATTTTTTTATCTTAAATATTTTATAATATGTATTCCTATATCCGTATAGTACATTCAGTGTGCTGAAATGACTATAACAGAGTTTCAGTTATTCATATTAACAGCTATTGTAGGAGGATTATATTATTTGGTATACATACTGGAACTGATAACATTCGAGATTATGCAGGATTATACACAATAGATCCTTTTTTGGCTCTCTCTTTAGCTTATGTCCCTTATCCCTAAGAGGATTTCCCCCACTAGCAGGATGTTTAGGAAAACTCCATTTAGTCGGGTGTGGATGGCAGGGAGGCCTGTATTTTTTTGTTTTAATAGGACTTCGTACGATCGTTCTTTCTATCTACTATTATCTAAAAATAATCAAGATATTAATGATTAGACGATCCAAAAAGAATCAATAGACAAACAAATTAAGAATTGATCGATCTCTTTCTCCAAATAAACAAAAAGGAAAGAAAAGACGAAACATAAATCATGGATCAACTAAGCCGTCTCAGGGACTTGCATAAGAATAAGAAAAAGCAATCTCATGTAAATACCATGAAATAAGGGTTTATCCTATTCATCGGGATTCCGTAAGTATTCCATTCCAAAAAATAAAAATTTGTTTTTTTTTTTGAGATTGGATGCAGTTACTAATTCATGAACTGGCATGTACAGAATGAAAATTTCATTCTCGATTCTACGAGAATTTTTATGAAAGCCTTTCATTTGCTTCTCTTCGATGGAAGTTTTATTTTCCCAGAATGTATATATATTTTTGGCCTAATTCTTCTCCGGATAATCGATTCAATCTCTGATCAAAAAGATGTACCTTTGTCATATTTCATATATTCCACAAGTTTCGTAATGAGTATAACCGCTATGTTGTTCCGATGGAGAGAATAATTTATGATTAGCTTTTCCAGAAATTTCCAAACGAACAATTTCAATGAAATCTTACAATTTCTTATTTTACTATGTTCAACTTTATGTATTCATCTATCAAGAGTACATTGAATGTACTGAAATGGCTATAATATAGTTTCTGTTATTCATATTAACAGCTATTCTAGGATGATTACATTATTTGGTCTACGTACCGGAACTGATAACATTCGAGATTATGCAGAATTATACACAATAGATCCTTTTTTGGCTTTCTCTTTAGCTTATGTCCCTTATCCCTAAGAGGACTTCCCCCACTAGCAGATTTTTTGGAAAACTCTATTTATTCTGGTGTAGATGGGAGGCAGGCCTATATTTTTTTGTTTTAATAGAACTTCGTACGAGCGTTCTTTCTATCAACTATTATCTAAAATAATCAAGATATTAATGATTGGACAATCCAAAAAGAATCAATAGAAAAACAAATTTAGAATTGATCGATCTCTTTCTCCAAACAAACGAAAAGGAAAGAAAAGACTAAAAATAAATCATGGATCAACTAAGCCGTCTCGGGGACTTGCTTAAGAATAAGAAAAAGCAATCTCATGTAAACACCATGGAATAAGGTTTTATCCTATTCATAGGGATTCCGTAAGTATTCCGTTCCAAAAAATAAAAATTTGTTTGAGATTTGGAATCCATCCTCCTCCAATAGAAGCCAAAGCCTATGAGATCAAGCCAAGCTTTCTAAGGTTAATTCAATGCTCTAAGTTCTTAGGGATTGGAATGGAGAATCCTTATGATCATTTGGACTCCTTTGAGAGGTTGTGCAACATGTTTAGCATTGAAGGTGTGCCCCAAGATAGTATCAAGCTCATTTTGTTTCCATTCTCACTTGGAGAAAAGGCGCACAAATGGGAGAGAGCTATACCATCTCACTTGGTCAATTCTTGGGATGATTGCAAGAGGATATTCCTTCTAAGGTTCTATCCAACTCAAAAAACAGTCCAAATGAGGAGAGACATCTTGAGCTTCAAGCAAGACATCCATGAGACCTTTCATGAAGCATGGGAGAGACTTAGAGGATACACTAGGGATTGTCCACATCATGGGTTCAAAAAAGAAGCAATCCTTAACATTTTCTATTGGGGAGTTGCTAAGGATCACAAATGGACATTGGATGTGGCTAGCAAAGGGCGTTTTGCAAACCTTACAATGGAAGAAGGAGAGCTACTTGTTGAGAACTTGGCCAAGACTAGTGAAAGCTACTATGAAGGGTATGATTCAACACCTCTCAAGAGATCATGTGAAGACACCACATTGAAGGACTTGCAAGATAAATTGGATAGAATGGAAAAGCTCTTATGTGTGCAACAAAGAGGAGTTAGTTTGGTTCATGAGAAGCACCAAGAGGATGCAAATTTCGTGGGCAACAATGGGAACTTCAACCAAGGGAGCAAGCTTCTCAATCAAGGGTCTAACCATGGAGTCCAAGGAAATCACCAAGGCTACCAAGAAAACCATGAGATTTCTCAAATCTCTAACCAAGATGAGGAACAAAGAAAGGTTCTCCATCAAATCCTAGAAGGTCAACAAGTGAATGATATTAGGATTGACAAGATGATGGGAGCAATGGATGACAAGATTGAGGGTTTGCATGATGAGTTAAGACTTAAGATTGAGCAATCAACCTCACATTTGGAAACCATAGAGTCCAAATTGGTTCAACTCTCTTTGCCATCCAAGAACCCAAAAGATTCAAGCCATGTCATTTCACCAATTGTTGATGTTGAGGTTGATGAGGAAAGGACACTCAATGGTTTTCATGGGAGAATTGGAAACCAAAAGCAAGTAGAGGAGGTTAGAGAAGTGAGCAAAGCTCTAAGCTATAGTTTACCTTCCATCCAATGGGTTCATGAAGAGAAGAGTGTATTTGAGAAGAATAAAGGGGATGCATATGCTCTCAATGAAAAATGCATAAGCTCTTTCTTCTTTCCCTCATTGGAGACCAAGAAGGATGTGAGTAATTGTGAGAAAACGGATTTAGCTTCACCCCCAAAAGCATGTAAGAAGGAGAAAGAGTCCCATGAAGAGAATGCTATGGGTTATGGTAATGTTGAAGAAGCTTTAGCATTGGATGGAGTTTGTTTGGAAACTCTTTTCTCTACCACATTGGAAGATGAGAATGAGAATAGCAAGGGGCAAAAGATAGGTAAAGGCAATATGGCCAAGAAGAAGCCAAACCACTACAACCATCCTACTCTTTCTCCATCCTCTCACACTATGAGTCTACACCCTTTTAGACTCATAGATGGAGCCATTGAGTACAATGTGAAGTGCAAGGGTATTCCTAAACCCTTTGCAAGTGTCAAAGTCCTTTGCCATTCAACAATGAAGGAGAATGACAAGGAAAGGGCTGAAGAGCTACTCTCCAAGGTTCTCAAGCTTAATCTCACACATGGCACAAGCTTGGATCCATCCTTTGCAACTCATCTCACCATGACCACCTCAACAAGGAGTCCCACTACTGCTCCTCTCCAACTCCCTCAAGACAAAGGCTAGGGCCAAGGTATGGTCCTCTTTCTATTTCATTGTATATACCATTTTGTTTTTATTTTGCTTTTGTTGATTTGGTCTCTCTTGAACTTTTATTACACAAGGGACTGTGTAATTTAAGTTTGGGGGAGAGGTTGAAAGATTTAATTTTGTGTTTTGTGATTCTTATTTTCATTTGCATACTTGAGTCTTATGCATTCATCTAAAGCATAGAAAAACCCAAAAATTTGAAAATTTTGAAAATTTTCCAAATAAGAATCATTTAGATGTTGCATTTGCATTATAGGATTGAGTCTAGTTGCATTTCATATAGGTTTGCACTCATTTGCATTGGGAGCAATGATGAGCTTATCCTTGTAGAGTGCCAACTCATGTAATCAATTCAATGCCCTAGTTAGTAGTTCTTTGATGCATTTGAACAAGTCTTGAAAGTAAGGAAGAACCATTCTTGGACCACTTCACTTGTCACTAGACTTTAGTCGAAATAGGGTCTTGAAATTGATAGCCAACTCTACTCACTTGAACCAAAATTTGACATCCAAATATCATGCCTTGCATTGAAAGTGAATTCATGGATATTAGACATATTTGAGCTTTCTTACTCACTTTACCACCCTTTTGCTAGCTCAAGTAGTACTCCCACCTTACCTTACCTCCTTAAAAGCCAATGTTCTAGTGATATTGATTGTGAGGCCTTATTTTGATTAAACTTAGCATAAAGTGTTAGGTTTGAGACGACAAGTTTAGGCTCTCATGTAGATTCTAGTCTCACATATCGAGGCTAGCTTTAGGCTTAGGAATTGGGGTTTTGGGGCGCGGTATTAATTGGTGTTGAGGAATGGGTTGTATGCTTGCATTTTAGCATGATGAGTTGTGGAAAGAGATTAGAAAGAAAGGGAATGAAAGAGGCTTGGAAGGAGAATAAGGGAAGCATAGTTTGAAATGGTGGATCTTATGTTTGAAAAGAAAAAGTATAGCTGTAAGTGTTAAAAGGAATGAGGTAGCCTTAAAAAAAAAAAAAAAGAAAATCAAAAGAGGCTAAAGGGGCCAAAGAAAGAGAAAAGGGTTACCTAGGAATGAAAAGAAGAGCTAAGTTATAAAAAAAAAGATCACACCATTCACTATGAGTTAAAGGTTGAAGAAGTCTCCCCTTAAGTGCTATAAGAAGAAGAAGTGGTTTGTGAGATTCATGGGTTTAGCAAGGCACAAAGAGCCTTGAGAGAAAAGGGTAGCTTTAGAGGGTTGAGTGAGCTTTAAAAAGAATGAATGAGAGGGGTTTAGGACCATTGATAGCATCATGGGTAGATGAGAGTCTAGTCTTGTATGCATCACTTGTCTCTTACCTTTAGCATTATGCATAAAGTTTAATCCTCTTGAGTGAAACCCTTATGCGAATTGGAAGCCACATGCATTGAGATCATTTTTATCTCAAAGCCTAGTCCCTTAGCCAAATGAATTCACTTGCATTGCATTATCATGATTCACGCTTTGCAACTTAATGAATGTTAAAGAGTTGGCTTGATAGGGAGACATGTCTAGATTGAAGTCTTAGTGCATTTGATTTTTGAGATGGGCATGGCTAACTCTTTTGGAGTAGGATGAATTCAAATGCATTCTAGAATTAAGAACTAGGACATTGAGTTGATTGTTTTTGTTGGCATTCTTGGATATTGAGCTCCTACCTTCACACCTCTCTCTTGGATTTGCCATGTTTGTTTGCTTGAGGGCAAGCAAAAGGCAAGTTTGGAGGAGTTGATAGACTCATAATTTAGCATATTTTAGCATTCATTTTAGATGGTTTTGCATGTACTTTTGCATTCATTTAGCCACTTTTATTCTCATTTGCATCCATATTAGAGTTTAATGAGTTTTAGCTTAGGTTGTTGCATATTTGTACATATTGAGTCCTTATTAGGTATTTTAGAGGCTTGGAGGACCATATGGAGTTTCATGGATGATCAAGAGGAGGAAAAGAAGCAGCCAAATGAGAAGCAAAAGTCTTTTAAAAGCATATCGAGCATTTAGAGGTGCAAACTGTATAGGTCCAGACGAAGGCATTGAACTTAGATTCAAACTCCGAAGCCTTCTTAAAAAATGTAGAGGATACAGTGAGCTTTCTAATACCATTGGAATCAAGTCATTACGATCAGCGGTTCACGAGATACGGCGATTCTTGCAAGACTGTCCGAATCACATCGGTTTGAGGTACATCGGACAACAAACAGATGCAAGACGACCAGAAGTTGCATCGGTCAGGTGCACATCAGACAACAAACCGATGCAAGACCATCAGGGAGTACATCGGACTGTGCACATCGGACAACAAACCGATGCGGCTCCAGACTGCCTGAAGGGACTGGAAGATCGGGTCAGATGAAGGCTTTCCATTCCGATTGAGCCTCAGAGCGCTTCATGAAAGTTGCATATAACTGAATCAGCTTTCATATGGAGGTGATTTCATGTCATTAGGAGCTGCGGTTAGGGATATATGGCGATTGTCGCAAGACTGCTCCTCCGGGTCAAAACCCGGTTTGTTCCGGGTTGACCCGTTTGACCTCCTTCCCTATAAATACTTAAAACTCTAATTTTTATGGATCTTCTCTTGTGCTTAAACACAAAAATCGACCATTTTGGGTTTTGAGGAGATTTGGAAGATTTCTTTTAAGTTTAATACAATTTGATTCTTGTTTCTTCTAATCTTTCTTTTTCTATTCATCTAATCATGTTTACTAACACTTCTTGCATGAGATTTGTTAGATTAGCTATGATTAGTGAGTAGTCTCTTAGGAACTTGGGGATGGGTTAGATTTAGGGTTTTCTAATGGTTCAATCTTGCAATCTAGGTTAGATTCTTTCATCTCTCTTCTTATTAAAGTGTTCTTAATGCCAAATAGCTAATCTTTTGCTATTTAGGATCATAAGCATTTCACACACCCACCAAGTGTTTGATGAAATGCTTGAACCACTTTTCTAAGAGATTTACATTCCTAGCCTAAAATATTAGTTGCCTAGGGTGTATCATGCCATTTAGACTTATGCCTATTGCTTGCTAATCATTTTAATGCTAACACATCATTAGTTCATTAAAGTGATTAGGAAAGGGATTAATATCATACATCATGGATTAGTCTTTATTAGTGATCTAGGCATAGAGATAACTTGTTTAGTTTCTTAAATGATTGCAAGGGTGGCCATTTGAATGCCCAAATCAATGATTCCATCCCTAAGTTTCGTTTTTTTTAGTCAATTAATAATCTTGATTAATAGTTAATTGCTTAATTAGTGATAATTAAGGTTTTAAATCATATAATTAGTCTTGTAGTATCTCCTTTAGCTAGTAGCTTGCTTTCATTAGTTCCTTGTCACCTAAAATTCGAATTTGGCTTAGATTAAATAGTTTCATGTATTNTTTCATTAGTTCCTTGTCACCTAAAATTCGAATTTGGCTTAGATTAAATAGTTTCATGTATTCCTAGTGTTGTTAATCTTAACCCCTATGGATTGATATCTCAAATACTACAATGACATGAGTAGTAGGGATTAATTGAAGTGGAAAAATCCTACTATCAGACCTCGCATATACAGAATGAAAATTTCATTCTCGATTCTACGAGATCTTTTATGAAAGTCTTTCATTTGCTTCTCTTTAATTGAAGTTTTATTTTCCCTGAATGTATCATAATTTTTTGCCTAATTCTTCTTCTAATGATCGATTCAATCTCTGATCAAAAAGATACCTTAGTCATATTTCATCTATTCAACAGGTTTCGTAATGAGTTTAACCGCCATATTATTCCGATGAAGAGAAGAACCTATGATTAGCTTTTCTGGAAATTTCCAAACGAACAATTTCAATGAAATCTTACAATTTCTTATTTTACTATGTTCAACTTTATCTATTGATCTATCCATAGAGTACATTGAATGTACTCAAATGGCTATAATAGAGTTTATGTTATTCATATTAACAGCTACTCTGGGATGATTATATTATTTGGTCTACGTAACGGAACGGATGACATTCAAGATTATGCATGAATATACACAAAATATCATTTTTTGGCGCTCTCTTTAGTTGTATGTCTCTTATCCCTAGGAGATCTTCCACCACTAGCAGGTTTTTTTGAAAAACTCCATTTATTCTGGTGTGGATGGCAGGCAGGCCTATATATATTTGTTTTAATAGGACTCTTTACGAGCGTTCTTTTTATTTACTATTATCTAAAAATAATCAAGATATTAATGATTGGACGATCCAAAGAGAATCAATAGAAAACAAAATTTTGGAATTGATCGATCTCTTTCTCCAAACAAACTAAAAGGAAAGAAAAGACGAAACATAAATCATGGATCAACTAAGCCTTCTCGGGGACTTGCTTAAGAATAAGAAAGAGCAATCTCATGTAAATACCATGGAATAAGGTTTTATCCTATTCATGGGGATTATGTAATTATTCCATTCTAAAAAATCAAAAAAAAAAATTGATTTTAAGATTGGATGCAGTTACTAATTCATGATCTGGCATGTACAGAAAACAAATTTTATTCTAGATTCTACGAGAATTTTTATGAAAGCCTTTCATTTGCTTTTCTTTGATGGAAGTTTTATTTTCCCAGAATGTATCCTAATTTTTGGCCTAATTCTTGTTCTGATGATCGATTCAATCCCTGATAAGAAAGATATACCTTGGTCATATTTTTCATCTATTTCAACAATTTTTGTAGTATAACGGCCTTGTTCTGATGGATAGAAGAAACTACAATTTGTTTTTCCGTAAATTTCCAAACGAAGAATTTCAATGAAATCTTACAATTTCTTATTTTACTATGTTCAACTCTATGTATTCATCTATCTGTAGAGTACATTGAATGTACTGAAATGGCTATAATAGAGGTTTTGTTATTCATATTAACAGCTACTCTATGATGATTATATTATTTGGTCTACGTACCGGAACTGATAACATTCAAGATTATGCAGGACAAATATCATTTTTAGCTCTCTCTTCAGCTTTATGTCTCTTATCCCTAGGAGGTCTTCCACCACTAGCACGTTTTTTTGGAAAACTCCATTTATTTTGCTGTGGATGGCATGCAGTCCTATATCTCTTTGTTTTAATAGAACTCCTTACGTGCGTTCTTTTTATCTACTATTATCTAAAAATAATCAAGTTATTAAAGATCTGAAAAGAATCAATAGATAAATAAAAAATTAAAATTGATCGATCTCTTTCTCCAAACAAATGAAAAGGAAAAAAAAGATGAAACCTAAATCATGGATCAACTAAGCCCTCTCGGGACTAGCTTAAGAATAAGAAAGAGAAATCTCATGTAAATACCATGGATAAGGTTTTATCCTATTCTAGTATTCAAAATTTGGTTTTTTCTTTTTAGATTGGATGGAGTTACTAATTCATGATCTGGCATGTACAGTATGAAAATTTCATTCTCGATTCTCTTAGAATTTTTATGAAAGTCTTTCATTTGCTTCTCTTCGATGGAATTTTTATTTTCCCAGAATGTATCTTAATTTTTGGCCTAATTCTTCTTCTGATGATCGATTCAACCTCTGATCAAAAAGATATACCTTTGTCATATTTCATATATTCAACAAGTTTCACAATGAGTATAACGGCCATGTTTTCCGATGGAGAGAAGAAACTATGATTAGCTTTTCAAGAAATTTTCAAACGAACAATTTCAACGAAATCTTACAATTTATTATTTTACTATGTTCAACTCTATGTATTCCTCTATCCATAGAGGACATGGAATGTACTGAAATTTCTATATCAGAGTTTCTGTTATTCATATTAACAGATACTCTAAGTGGAATGTTTTTATGAGGTGCTAACGATTTAATAAATATCTTTGCAGCTCCATAATGTTTCAATCTATGCTCCTACCTATTAGCTGGATATACCTAAAAATATTTATGATCTAACAAAGCTATTATGAAATATTTACTCATGGGTGGGGCAAGCTATTCTATTCTGGTTCATGGTTTCTCTTGGCTATATGGTTCATCCGGGGGAGAGAAGCTTTAAGAAATAGTGATATTTGCGACAAGAATGGTTATATTGTTCCTCCATTGATCAAGAATTTTTATTTTTGAGAAGTATTATGATCATCCAATAAAAAGAGTTTCAATTTTTTTTTCAAATGAACGATTTAAAGACCTATTGATACTGATTGCAGAGTTGATTGTTCGGACCTTTCAATTCATAGATGTGAATCTCAAACCTATGAATTCTCGAAACACACAAAGAAAAAAGGAAGTGAGTTAGACATAAAGAGAAGTAACTTAGAAACGGCTCTTCGACTCAAAAACAAAATGTTCCAAATGCTCCTGGAAATTATTGCTCTCATTGGACCATATGTATCTATATGCATCAGATCCCGATTTTTGGATATATGTGGGTTTGAGAAAGAAAAATAAGAGGATCAAACGATTTCTTCTTACTTTTTTCGCATTCGATAAATAATGGTTGATCGTATCTTTCATTATAATTCTGATTCAGAGTATCATTTCCTATTAGATCCCCTTGAATTCCATATTCGAAGTTGGGATATGGTCTCTTCATTAAAAAGAATCGATTCAATACATTTCTTATGTACCCATAGGGACTATATTGGAATTGGATTTAAATCAGATTTAGAATCAATATATATTGATTGACTGCCTCCATTATGTTGTTGCTAGCAAATACCACTCTTTTTGGTTTTGGATCTTCCAAATAATTCCCGCAGGAGATCCGGACCCAATTTGTTTTTTCTGATTCTCCAATAAAAAGATTCATTAACTTCATAAAAAATAGGAGGTAGAACCAATAAAGATTTCTTTTTGGATTCATCCCTGGATTTGAAAACCTCCTGCAAGAATTGTCTTTGATCCAATCCGTAGAAATCAATAGAAAAGACATATCTCTTATGATACATCAGATCTGGCTAATGGGATTGGAAGGGTCCATTATCCTAAAATTAGGATTCATTTCTTGTCGCAAATATTCACTTTTAGCATACCATATCTCATTAGATTGACGTAATTTTCTACTGCAAGTACATTCCCATAATGATGGTGCTTCTCCAAAATCAAACATTATTGTTCATCATCTTGGACAAGCCAGCCCTTAGAATGTATCGTTAAAAGATCATCAATTCCTAAAGAAATGGATGTAGCAATGGCTTGTTGGAAACCCAGAGTCTTTACTTAATTTAGGATGTGTGATGTATATACCACCCCGAAGTGATCTATTAGTCGGCTAATAAGTCGTTTAATAGCAATTCCATCTATCACTTTATTGTGAAATACCAAATTGGCCCATTCCGCCATAATTACCTCCATATTCTGCTGAATGGGATTCGACAATGAGTTTGAGTCAATGATTGCAAAACTTCCTTTTCTCGATCTCGATTTGTGTAGAATTTTAGGTCAGGAACTATGTTCCGAGTTGAATTCACATGGGTGTCCTAGAATTACTTTTTTAATACCATATTATTAGGTATCATATGATAAGGTTTGAGAAAAACCTTCTATAGTTTCCTCGATTTCTCGATAAAAATAAATATGGTCAACTGTAGTTCGAATATATATACAAAGAATTTTTTTTTACACTTCTTACTATTAGATAGTGTGCATAAATCTCATGATAGTTACCAAAAGATTCGTAGTGAACTTTGATAGGAACTTCTCTTGAAGCAATAACGCGTTGATCTAATTGCCACAAAAGTCACAAAGGACTATTTAAATTGATTCTTTTCTGCCGGTAAACTCCAATTGAATCATAGGAATTGCAAAAAGGGTTCTTTCATGTACTTATAGTTTGTTCCGTAAATTCTTTCATTTTGATATCTTCTCGATTACATGGATTATATCTGTTTGCACAAATACCTCGACGAGTGCCGCTCGTTAATACATAGTCCAATAAGCATATCTTGAGTCGATACAGAAATGGGATCTCCAGATCTGGAGATAAGAGATTCATTTGAAAAAAACATAAATAAATGAGCCTCTACTTGAGCCTCTAAATATAACGGCACATGAACAGCCATTTGATCCCCATCATTTTCTGCATTGAACCCCTTACAAACTAATGGATGTAAACAAATAGTGTGTCCTTCCACTAAAATGGGTTGGAGTGACTTTATACCTAACCTATGTAAAGTAGGTGCTCTATTCGGTAATACGAGATTCCCCTGCATAACTTCCTGAAGGATTTCCTAGACAATCGGTTTTTTTGTCACAAATTTGACTCTTAGCAACTCATATGTTGCAAATGTTTGGAAAAGCTCTATTGCTATTTCGCGAGGCAAATCCACATTGATGTAATGAAAGTGAAGGTCCAACACAATCACCGAACTCCCCGAATAGTTGATTCGTTTTCCAAGCAGAGTCTCGCGAAATCTACCTTCTTTGCCTTCAATTACATCTGAAAATAACTTGCAAACCTTATTATGACCATCCCTTATGGGTTGTCCACGGATTCCAATATCAAGAAGTGTATATATGGCTTCTTGTACCAATTTTTTGACACATTACTAATTCGCCTGGTGTAGATCTACTTATTGTTAATAGATCGATAAAAGTATTGTTCTGATATATAACTCTTTTATAGAGTTCATTAATATCTGAACTCATTAGTTTACCACCTTCTATCTGAATGATGGGTCTCAACTCGGGAGGAAGAACCGGTAAGAGACATAAAACCAACCATTCCACTTAATAATTTTTTCTATCAATTCTGATTTTTTCTCCTAAGTGATAAAAGTAACGAAGAACTCATCTTCTTTGTTTTTTTATTACATTCCTCGCTTATGTATAAGATCGAATCCCTTCTAAACGGATTACTAATCCTTAACTTTTTGAGGAATCCTTCATCAATGGTTGTGAATGACTGATTTTTCTCAATCGTTTCGACATTGGTTCCGTAGGAGCACGTCCGAAAGATTGAGAAGTAGGACCATCTAATTTGATTCGTTCTCAGTAGCCATGAGATGATCATCTTAGGGTTATCATTTTGTCGACGGATGCTCTTATTACACTCGTATTTTCTGAAGGAGAGAACCAACTTTATAGCATCTACATCGAGAATTCAAGTCTTTCTTGAATAGTTTATTAGTCTGATCCTTTGTAGGAACTACATGTAATAACAAACTTGCAAAATCGATCCGTTTATCATAAAGAGATTTGTTGTTCCTGACCCTCCTTCACCTTAATTGTTATTTGAACAAGTCAAAGTGATGAAGGTAAGCGCAATTGAAATTCCTGGGCAGCTATACATTTATGTAAAACTTCTTCCTAATTTATATGCAGATTAAATGAACTTAGTAAAATAAGAAACTGAAAGATTTCGTTGAAGTTGTTTGTTTGGAAATTTCCTGAAAAGCTAATCATAGGTTCTTCTCTCCATCGAAACAATACGGCCGTTATACTCATTACGAAACTTGTTGAAAAGATGAAATATAACCAAGGTATATCTTTTTTATCAGAGTTTGAATCGAACATCAAAAGGAAGAAATAGCCAAAAAAATTAGGATACATTATGGGAAACTGATGGGGTCTAAATTGTCGTCCGAAATTGGAGGATTTCTTTGGAGACTCGTCTAGCTTTGAATTTTAAGGACCCTAAGTTGCAAGTGCACAGCGTGCGTTGTAGTAGTTAGGGTATCGAACAACAGGGAGGAGGTCAACTGCAAAAAAGAAAATTAGGGCAACCAAAGACGCAAAGAATTGGGGTTTTGGGGTAAGTGTCACGATTTTTGCAGAAAAGAAAGAAGGCAGAGAAACGCCTTATATAGAAAAGGGTGTCAATCAATCTTATAATCAACGGGAAAGGAAAATTAACTTAAGTACTTGTAAAAAGGAAATCAGGTGAGCAGTACAGAAAAAGTAAATATTGAAGTGTGTAAATCTCGAGTTGTAAAGCAGATGGGGGAAACACGTTGGGGATCTTCTCTGGAAATCTATTGGGTTCTAACTAGAAATCAACTCACAAAAGTTCAGACAAACAAGACTAGGCGATTTTTCCTAAATTGGAATCACTGGTTTTAACGACCTAACTCAAACAAGCAAGATCAATCTATGTTATGCAAACTTCACAGGTATACTGTCATATCATGTGTCCTAGGCAAACACGCAGTAATTATCAGGACAATA
Organism: Alliaria petiolata; assembly: GCA_020283515.1. NCBI lineage: Eukaryota > Viridiplantae > Streptophyta > Magnoliopsida > Brassicales > Brassicaceae > Alliaria > Alliaria petiolata. Next base: position 476,566,904 of record JAHZTW010000001.1, on the reverse strand, counting down.
AACGTTCATGACTTCTTCTTAGGTATGCATAAGCATCCCAGAAGCGTTGAGCTCCACCAAACTGGGTTCGGATCTGAAATTCAGCAGGTTAATGGTTTTCAAAGATCCTAGAATCAGACATCTAGTTCATGACACTAGACTCATGCAATAAGAACAAGTTTGATAAGAAAGAAAACCCTAATATATAGCCTAAACGATCAGTTTAAAAACAGTTAGCAAAATTCTCGATAGATTCCCTTAAAGAACACCCAACGAAAGTAAACTACTCAGGCATGAAAAAAGGAGTAGAAAACATGATAGATGAATGCATGCTTGTATAAATCAATGAGAACTAACAAAGGTTCCAGCAGAAACCGATCTCTCTCGAAGAACAAGGATGGAGATCGAGAGAGAGCGATATCCGCGGCCGTCGGAACCAAAACAATGAAACGTGAAAAGAAAACTTTGAACTCTATAAAAGAAACCCTAAACATCGAGTATATATAGGTAGGTCTTCAAGTCCCCTTGGTCGGTAATTAGGTCCAGCTGGCTTGCATAAGACGGCTGCGGGTTTAAGTTGGGTTTCAAATGGGCTCGGGAACCGTCATGTGGCTGGCCGGCCGAGCGACTCGCCGTGGCGCTGCCACTGGTCGTCTGGTCAGGCCGTGGCGCGGTCAGCTTGGTCTTCCGGGTGCTTGACGGACCTTCTTGCTTCTTCCATAACTTGAGATCCAACTGTGGGATTGTTCTCAAACCACTTCGAGGTGAAAGACAGTTGATAAGGCTACCTTGTCTCCAAATATGAGCTTGATCTTGTGGTGGGAAGGCCTTCGTCAGATGTTGAACTTATGTCCTCGAGCACTGTTTCAGGAAATATCCATTTTGCTCCAAAATATGCGTCGTAAGCTAAGATTACCTGAAAAGAGTCTTGAACAACCAAATACTCGAAATCTAGTGTTTATGCATTAAAACCTTAGTGAAATGCTTATTAAAGCACTCACTTATTATCGTAAAAATTGCTAAAATATGCATGTTATCAGAAACTAAAACTTCCATTAAAGAGAAGCAAATGAAAGGCTTTCTTAAAAATTCTCGTAGAATCGAGAATGAAATTTTCATTTTGTACATGCCAGATCATGAATTAGTAACTACAACCAATCTAAAAAAAAACCAATTTTTGATTTTGGGAATGGAATACTTACATAATCCCCATGAATAGGATAACACCTTATTCCATGGTATTTACATGATATTGCTCTTTCTTATTCTTAAGCATGTCTCCGAGAGGGCTTAGTTGATCCATGATTTATGTTTCGTCTTTTCTTTCATTTTCGTTTGTTTGGAATAAGAGATCGATCAATTCCGAGTTTTTTATTTTTCTATTGATTCTTTTCGGATCGTCCAGTAATTAATAACTTGATTATTTTTAGATAATAGTAGTAAAAAGAACGCTCGTAAGGAGTTCTACTGAAACAACAAATATATTGGCATGCCTGCCATCCACACTAGAATAAATGGAGTTTTCCTAAAAAACATGCTAGTTGGAAAAATTAACTTAAGTGCTTGTAAAAAGGAAATCAGGTGAGTAGTGCAGAAAAAGTAAATATTGAAGTGTGTAAATCTCGAGTTGTAGAGCAGATGGGGGAAACACGTTGGGGATCTTCTCGGGAAATCTATGGGGTTCTAACTAGAAATCAACTCACAAAAGTTCAGACAAACGAGACTAGGCGATTTTCCCTAAACTGGAATCACTAGTTTTAACGACCTAACTCAAACAAGGAAGATCGATCTATATTATGCAAACTTCACAGGTATACTGTCGTATCTTGTGTCCTAGGTAAACACACAGTAATGATCAGGACAATAAACGTTCACGACTTCTTCTCAGAACTACAAGAAAATGATAACATAGCTACATATTTATTTGTGGGTGTAAAATTGTTTTTGTAGCAAATAATTGAGTTGCTACAAATTAGTTACAACAATAACGCGTAACTATTGGGTCATAGCAAATATCGGTGTTGTAACTATTTGTACCAAATTGCTTCAAATTAGAGACAGCAGTGAAATGTGGCATTTTGAATCCAATTTGTCAGAAAATATGTTTGAAATGGTGTGTACCAAATTAGCTACAAATTGTTTCGTAATTTTTGTTGCAAAAAGAGACAAAAATCTACCAAAATCATCGTAACAAAGTGCGACAAATTGTTTCAACGGTTTGTAGCCAATTTGTTACAATGTTGCTACAATCAATATGTGGAAAAAACCCACAAATGGCTATGAATATTACGTAGCTATTTAAAAAAAAAAAAATCAAACCAAATTAAATTACAATAAATAAAAAATGCCAATAAAGTGTATTAATCTAAAAATTACACATTTAAAAGTCATATATATAGTTTTAAGATCAGAGTAATGGTGATTGTACTCATGAATTTCTCAAACCAAAATAAAGCCAACTTCATCTTCTAGTACAATTCCTTTCTTTACACTTCACTGTGAAACAACCGTCGAGTCAATACAGTTTGCCTGCAAAAAGAGAGAGAGAGAGAGATGTTAAACGATTTTTGTCTGTGAATAGAAAGAAACAATCACATATCATGATGAATGTTTGGATTGCAACTAACCTTGATTGAGATCACAGTGTATATACCATGACTACCAAAACTTAAAAGAGTTTAGATTTTGAAGAATGTGGAGCAAAATTAGTAAGTTAGAAATGAACCATTTTCATCTCCAAAGAGTAGATCTTAGAAGACCGTACCTCATCTTGTCGAGTTTGATCCAAAAGAGTCTGCACTGTCCTTAGAAAACCACTAGAAAATAGAAGCAACAAGCCATCAAAAATAGAAAGAGGATAAATTTCCTATTGAAAGAATGATTATATTAATGAGAATGAAGCCACTAGAGATTTCAATTCTGACCTTGTGGACTCGGAGGCCAAAGCTAATAAGGGAGGACCCACATGGTAGCGGTTTTACAACCTTCCACACTAATGTTGGCACTAAACGAAAACGCCGAGGAGCGAACAATCTGTGCAGTATGTATCAGAGATGTAATATTAGAAAGGAAAAGATTGAAAAATCATTGAAAGCAAAATTATTCTAACACCCCATACCATCTTCCCCTGAGTCCTAGTAACCCCAATTCCGTTAAAAAGACCAACATACCAAGCTCCAGGAGATATCTGTAAGCAACAACATCAAACAAGAAACTCAATTTTGCTTAAAATGTCCTAACTATTACACAAAGTTTCGGGGTAATTTAAAAAGCTTACATGTTCATTGGTTAACCTCAATGATATATTCTTCTGCATAGGGTAACACTGTTGTGCAATCTCAACATCTTGAGCCCCTTCAAAATATCTAGGCCTGGGCAAAAAACCCGGACCCGAAAACCCGAACCGGAACTGAACCGAACCGGTTCGAATCGGGTTCGGTTATTAGTTTTTTTATCTGATGGGTAACGAGATTGAGAACCGTGGGTATCGGGTCGATTCCGGTTCCTACCCGATACCCGATCGGTTAACCTAAAAAAATGACTTAGGGCTTCTTCTGTTTAGGCTTAGACGCTTATTGGCTTGTGTCGATTGAGTTTCCTCACCTCTCACACTTATTACCCGAGTCAGATAAATCCCCAAATACAAACTGGAATCCCTAGCTAAGTTCGTCGGATCTCTTTCATCGCCACCGTCAGCCTCGTCAAGAAACCAATCGGAGGTATGTGTCTCTGTCTCTCTGTCTTTTTATCTCTCTATCTCTCTGTCTTTATTTTTGTTTGTAATAGGAAAAAATTTCATGTTAATTGATCTTAAAATCGAAATCCAGAAATCCAAATTCGATAATGCTTTGGATTTCCATCATCATTAGATGTATTGCTTCTAATTTCCTTCTTGATTTAAACTACTTTGATTTTGAATTTTTTATGTGTCGTGTCTCTGTTTGTAACTTTGAGGTTTGAAGCAGAAAAATAAGTCAATACGATAGTCTAGAGTTGTGTTCATGTAAATCCAGATATGTCAATGGGTTCATAATTCATTCATGCTTCTGTAAACATTGCCATGCTTCTGTAAATTGTAAACGATGATTAACTTGATTTCTTCTTGTCAAAAATAATAGCATTGTCATAGCTTTCAACATTGTCATACTCAAAGCTTGAAATCGAATGCTTGAATAGTTGATTAACATGATTTCTTCTTGTCAGAACAGAGAATTTTCTTGATGTCTTATCTATGTATATGTGTTGTTGGCGTCTTGTAAAGTGTATACTAATGTCTCTGTCTCTATGAGTCTCTATCTCTCTCGATTTTTACCCATATCAATGATCCTCTTAGTCTATGTCTCTCTCGAGTGTCAATGTCATTCGTGCTTCTGTATACCAATGTGTGTTTTTGTTTTCATTCTGTTGCAGATGGCGTCTTGTGGTTCTCCTACACAAAACAATGACTCTCCAATGGATGTAACAGACGAGGATGCTCAAACACCAACTCCTGGAACTGGAAAAAAATGGAAGAGGAAAGACAAAACCGGAGGTAGTGGTTCTGGTTTAGGGTCAAGGAGGAAGACAAGGTATTGGGTTTGATCACTTCACGAGACAGGAAGACAATTATGACAAATGCAATTGTCATTATTGTGCGAAAGAGATGTCTTGTCCCACCAAATCTGGCACATTCAATCTGAAGAAACATCTAGAAGGTTGCAAGTCATACAAGGTATGGCTAGCCTCTAATAAGTTTAAAAATCAATCTATGTTAACTCCTGATGAGGAATGGAATCTAGCAATGTGTAAGGTATCTGAAAAAGTGTTTAGGGATGCTACAAATGAGATGATGGTATTAGCAGAATTGCCATTAGCTTTCGTAGAGAGTTTAGCTTGGAGACATTTCTGCTCAAGAGTGAAGCTGTATCAGCCTCATTCTCGGAGAACATGCACAAGAGAAATTGTGGAGATGTTTGTCTCAAGGAAAGCAACTATGAAGAATATTCTTGGACAGAATAAGCAGAGGTTGTCCCTAACTACAGATATATGGGTTGCTCCTAATACGTCAGCTAGTTATATGGTAGTAACAGCACATTTTATTGATGCTAGTTGGAAGTTAAGGAAGTTGATCATAGGCTTCAAACCGGTTTCAGATCATAAAGGTGCTACAATCTCGAAGGTTCTAATTGACTGTTTAGCAGAGTGGGATATAAAGAGAATCTTCTGCATCACAGTAGACAATGCCACAGCTAACAGTTCGGCTATGAAGAAGTTCAAGGAAGGATTCAGTCAAGTTGGTGATGATGCTTTGGTTCTGGAAGGGAATTTTTTGCATTTGAGGTGTTCAACTCACATCTTGAACTTGATCGTGAAGGAGGGTTTGATGGAGATAGATGCCAGTATTGCTGCTGTTCGTAATGGTATTCAGTATGTGAGGTCTTCAACAAACAGACTTAAGTCGTTTGAGTTTCGTGTAGAAACAGGGAAAATGACAAGGGGAAGCTTACCTTTAGATGTGAGGACGAGATGGAATGCCACTTATCTCATGCTGGATCAAGCCATGAAGTTTAAATTGGCATTTGAGAAGATGGAGGCTGAAGATAAACCGTATAACGACTACTTCTTGGAAATTGTGGAGGGGAAGAAGAGGATCGGGCCACCATCTACAACTGATTTTGAAGAAGTTGAGAGGTTGATTCAATTCCTAATCATTTTTTACAATTCCACTTTGAGTCTTTCAGCTTCAACTTCAGTGACTGCTCATAAAATCTACGCAGAGATAGTCACCATCACAAGGAATATTAGTGCCATCAGCACTAATGCAGGTCCTGATCAAGAGCTAAGTTACAAAGCCTTTGCTATGATGACGAAATTAAAGAAGTACTGGAATCCGTTTTGGGTAACTACAAAGGAAAATGCTTCATCTCAAAACCGTGAGATGAACAAGCTTTTGATAGTAGCAAGTGTTTTCGACCCAAGGAAGAAGATGAAGTTTGCTCACCTCTGTTTTGAGATGCTTTATGGCATAGAAAACATCGAGTTTAATCAACTTTCAAAAGAAATCATGAAGATATTGGAGAGTTTGTTTGACGAGTACAATGGTTTTGCTAACAAAACTGCTACTGGTGGATCTCAGTCACAAAGAACATCGTCTACTCAGTCTCAGTCGCAGTCGCAGTCGGAAGATCAAGTTACAGGTGAAGTTTTTAATAGAAGGGTTTCTAGTAATGGTCTCGGCTATGAGAGAATGGATAGCCTGTATGAGGAGCTTTTGCAAGAATCTGGGATTTCAGAATCAGTTGATGAGCTGGAACTGTACTTAAAAGAACCTGTCGAGAATCCGAAGCTTATGAAAGGTACAGATTACAATGTTTTAGATTGGTGGAAAAGAAACAGTCTCAAGTTCCCAATTCTGTCTTTAGTAGCTAGGGATATACTTGCAATGCAAGTGTCTTCAGTTGCATCAGAATCTGCATTTAGTACTAGTGGGAGAGTATTAGATCTGTATAGGAGCTGTTTGACACCATACATGGTTGAAGTGTTGATGTGCACCAGCAATGGTTGAAATGTGAAATTCATATGAATGAAAAAGGAGTGATTACAATTGAACAACTTCTTTCGGATGTAGAGTTGGAAGATGATCTTATGAGAGGTAACTTTTTTTCTTTTGAACTCGCTTAATATATGCCTTTACAATTATGATTTACTAACTAAGTCCTTGCTCTCGTTTTTTAGAGTTTGAACCTGAATTCAACATGCAAGGTCAAGGAACCTGAGAAGTGAGAAGTGAGAATGAGGTAACTAAGTCCTTACTCTCGCCAATTCTTAATGTCTTAAGTAGCCTAACATTCTTTGATGTAATGTTGTTTTTGTTTTTTATAATTATCAATGTCTCTTAGATTTTAAGTGTTTTGTTTTGTTCAGGAGGACACTGAAGAAGACAAGAAGTGGAAGTGAAGATGATAGACTCATCGCCTCAAATCTTTTCCATTTAGATGAACTCAAGTATGGCTCATTTAGTCATTTTTATGTTTTTTTATCTTTGAACTGTTTGCATCTTCAAAATAATTGTGTACTCTATTTTATGTTTTGTGTCTTTGTCCAGTACTTTGGATTTGAATTTGCTATTTTCGATCAGAGGTGTTGTTTAAGATTGTATGTTTGCATTTTATTTTTTTCGAGTATGAACTAACATTTCGGGTAAACAGTTTTTTTTTTTAAGTTTTGCGGGTAAAATCAGGTATAAATAACCGACCCGAACCGAATTCTAATGAGAACCGAAAATATTCGGATTTTACACGGTTCTGAATTTTCATACCCGAACCGACCCGGAACTGATAATAACCAACCGTAACTGAATCGAAATTCAATCGGTACCTATATGGGTATCAAATCACTCTACCCGATAGACCCGAAACCGATCGGGTAGGACCCGGAACCGACCCAAATAGCCGAATGCCCAGGCCTAAAAATATCCATTGAATATAAAAAACATTAAACGAAAAAAACTTTCTTTCTTAATTCCCCAAAATAGTAAGGTATACGATCACTTCAAGCAGATAAAGAAGCATAACTAGATTACCTAAATCGTGTTGGAACAAAAAATTAATAAAGACAATGGGCTTTATTATTTTATGTTTTGTGTGAATAAGAGATGCGTTGAGACCCAAACAAATGGAAGAGGCTAAAACAAATGGAATGTTTCCATTAGCTATAATTTTTTGTGGAAAAAGTTAAAATAAACGGAAAGTTTCCATTAGCTATAATTCCTTGTGGAAGAAGTTTAAACAAATGGAAAGTTTCCATTAACTATAACTTTTTGTGAAAGTTAAGATATCCCACATTGAAAACTTGGAATATTTTCAAGTCCCCTCTCATACTATATATGATGGGTTAGCCTCTCTTTTCAAATCATTCAAACACAGATCATCATATCAAAGCAAAGGCTAAATACATGTTCCTTCAATCCACTACTACATCAAGTAGTTTCTTTAGTTCGAGAGTATTTGTTGAGATACAAGTTCGTTAGACTCGCAATCGAGTGATGCAATTCGGAGTTGAACGGTTGTATCCTGGGACTCAAGAATCGTGATAATACCTGTCACACTACGGGTGATTCTTTGAGTTAAGGAAAGAGATTGCGTCTCGACTCCGTTCCAGTGTTTCGGTTTTACCGATTTATTATCTACGATTTCCCTTAATTCGTTTTATTCGGTTTTGATGATCCTTTTTATTTTGTGATTAAATCAATATTCCATATTTCTAAATTATTTGTCTTACAGTCTTAACTCAAAGAAATCTGTTCGTGTTCTATGAATATCTAATGGATTTTAATCACGAGTAAATAAAGGTTTTCATCGATCGATTTCAAAACGATTTAGTCGAATTTTTAATCGATTTTATTACTCTCGTCTTATTGGTTGCGATCAGTAAAAAAATAGGCATTACAATTAGTAAGTAATCGCCGATTTGGATTAGAGTTTGATAAAACAAACACCTCTCAAAAGCGTTTGCGAACGCTTTGACGAATGCTCTGCGGAGATTCGAAACATAAATTCGCTATACGCGGATCTTAAAATTTTAATGGTTGTTCATACCAAATTAATTTTTTATAATACTTTGTGGCATTCAAGCGTTATATAGACAAAGATCTCAAAGGGAAATCATGTTCCCCCTCCCGAAAGTTTTGATGGGACTGCAACTGAGTTTAAGATGTGGAAAAAAAGATGTTCTTCTATCTAACAACACTAAACCTGCAGAAGTACACCAGCAAGGTGAAACCTTCTCTCCCGGAAAGCAACACCGATCCAATGATCCTTGCGACGGTTCAAGTTTGGGAGCACAGTGATTACTTGTGTGTGCAAAGGCTACATCCTGAACTGTCTCTCCAAACTGTTAAACAACTTGTTTGGAGATTTAAAAAGTTCGGAGGAAGAGTGAGATTCCTTTGACAAGAAGTATCAAATTGAAGATTATGGATCCCACAAATTCACTATGGTGAAATTCCAACAGTATCAGATGGTGGATTCGAGGTCATTGATGCAGAAGTGCAGAATCTCCTTCATGAGATTCACGCTGAAGGCATGAGGCTTTGCGAAACCTATCAGGTTTGCTGCTTCATTGAGAAGCGGTTGAAGATGAACCTAGACGAAGCATAAGAGCTCGTAAGGAAAAATCGTTTGATGGAGATTTCTTAATAGTCTTTCTTTCAGAGAATGAACAAAGAATCTTCATTGAGGCCATGTCTACACCCGACGCACCTTCGTGGAAGGAAGTCTTCAATAGTGAGGTCGATTCGATTATGCAACATAATACATACGAATTGGTTGATTTACCACAAGGTAGCAAACCTCTTGGGTGTAGATGGATCTTCAAAACAAAAATGAAGATTGATGGTTCAATCAACAAGTACAAGGCAAGAATTGTAGTGCAAGGATTTCGTCAAAAGGAAGGATTAGACTTCTTTGACACTTATTCTCTTGTAACGAGAATAACATCGATCTGTACACTGATTGGCATTAAGAGACCTAGAAATCCATCAAATGGATATTAAAATTGCCTTTCTAAATGGTACTTAACGAATTGTACTAGACTCGATTTAGCACATGCAGTCACTGTACTGAGTCGATATACGAGTAATCCAGGACATAAACACTGGAAAGCCATAACGAGAGTATTGGACATTGTACGTCATACTAAAAGTTATAGGCTGCACTATGGTAAAGAACCTGGAGTTTTTGGAAGGATATAGTGATGCCAACTGGATTTCCGATTCCAAAATCTTTAAATCCACGAGTGGATACGTCTTTACGCTAGGCGGTGCAGATGTGTCTTGGAAATCTTCCAAACAAACTATGTTGGCCACATCGTCATGGAAGATATTCCGATGTGGGAGAAGAAGCTGAGTGGCTCCGGAATTTTCTAGAAGATATTCCGATGTGGGAGAAATCAGTGTCAGCTTTACGGGTACATTGTGACAGCCAGTCGGCTATATCCCGGGCACTGAATACTATTTACAATGGCAAGTCTGGCCACATTCGACGACGACATAAGACCATTAGACAACTGATCTCGAGTGGTGTATTGACAATAGACTACATTAAATCGGCTGAAAACTTCGCGGATCCGTTTACTAAAAGCTTGCCGCGAGATCAAGTTCTTAAATCATCAAAAGGAATGGGTTTAAAGCCTATGGATACAGATAATGCTATGATGGATACCCAACCTATGTGACTGGAGATCCCAAGATCTAGGTTTAAAAGGGACAACTAAATCAAACAAGCACTGTAAATTGCTCAGTTCTAAAGATGAAAACAGTGCTTTTGTGTAAGTAATTAATGGTTAAGCATCAAGACTTTTAATGATATAAGACCATAGTCTATAGAATAACAGTGGAATATGTATATGTGACAAGTACATGGCAATCACCTAGTGAGTGTGAAATGGGGCCGTTTCTCGGAGGATGAAGTTTAGGCTATACTTTCCAAGTTCACTCACGAGAAACCATGCAATGTTCAAGGCCACAATGAACACAATAGAGAACTTAACTCAACAAGAAGACGAAGCTGGGTTATATCTGTTGTCTAGTTTAACATAAAAAACCGGGTGGTTCAAGACATCAAGTTCACCACCTGGCTGAGTAATTCCGACATATATCAACAATGAGTGGTTCAAGGCTGAAAAGCTACTATTTCAGATACAATTAGTCTTCGAAATACTCTCGAAAAGTCTGTCTAGTCTAGTCAAGTCAGCATCTAGTTTAAGTCAAGTCTTATCTAGTTTATCGAGTCTGTAAAGTCTTCATTTGTTTAGATGTCATTCTATTCATGTGGGGGATTGTTGGAACAAAAAATTAATAAAGACAATGGGCTTTATTATTTTGTGTTTTGTGTGAATAAGAGATGGGTTGAGATCCAAACAAATGGACGAGGCTAAAACAAATGGAATGTTTCCATTAGCTATAACTCATTGTGGAAGAGGCTAAAACAAATGAAATGTTTTCATTAGCTATAATTTTTTGTGAAAAAAAATTAAAATAAATGGAAAGTTTCCATTAGCTATAATTCCTTGTGGAAGAAGTTTAACCAAATGGAAAGTTTCCATTAACTATAACTTTTTGTGAAAGTTAAGATATCCCACATTGAAAATTTGGAATATTTTCAAGTCCCCTCTCATACTATATATATGATGGGTTAGCCTCTCTTTTCAAATCATCCAAACACAGATCATCAGATCAAAGCAAATGCTAAATACATGTTCCTTCAATCCACTACTATATCAAGTAGTTTCTTTAGTTTGAGAGTATTTGTTGAGATACAAGTTCGTTAGACCCGCAATCGAATGATGCGATTCGGAGTTGAACGGTTGTATCCTAGGACTCATGAATCGTGATAATACCTGTCACACTACGGGTGATTCTTTGAGTTAAGGAAAGAGATTGCGATCTCGACTCCGTTCCAGTGTTTCGGTTTTACCGATTTATTATTTACGATTTTCCTTAATTCGTTTTATTCGGTTTTGATGATCCTTTTTATTTTGTGATTAAATCAATATTCTGTATTTCTAAATTATTGGTCTTACAAATCGTACCTAAGCCTTTCAGGGCATTGGTTGGCGCATCAGGCAGAGGAGGACTACCGTCTCTGAAGCAAATGATAGGAAGAAGACTTTTCGAAATCTTGGATATGTTCTTTGGAGTCTACCAAACAAATTAAAAAAAAAAACCAAAAAAATCCAAAATCAATCAATAAAGAGCAATAATCCATTGAATTCCAAGGCAATCAAATCGAATCTATTACTTACGATGTCTACATCAGATTCCATAGCTAAATTCAAGGATGAGAACCATGGAGGCAAATCGACTGTAAACGGAATCAAACAAAGAATCAGAGAGCAGCATAAAACTCGTGATGATTCTGATTATTGAAATGATAGGAAAAAAATAGTGATCAGATTAAGAGACCTCTGATGTAACGAGTATCGTAGGGCCTGACTTGGGATTTTGGGTACCGGAAGCTCGAAACAGTGAAAAAGCTTCCATTATTGTCGTCCGACCCAGAATCTTGAAGAGAATTACAGATTGATGCAGCCCATGAGAAGACGACGAGAGTTGTTAAACCCAGAACCGATATCTCCGCCATTGATAGAGAGAAGAGGATGACGCAAGCGACATCGGAGTAAACAGAGGAGAGATTGGAAAGCTTATCCAAATCCCGATTTCAATCATAATGAGTTAGGGTTTGGGTAAGATCGGTCGCGGGGAACTGAAGGTGGAGGAAGAAGCTGAGGGGGAGGACGGTGGGTAGAGACGGTTCAGCCATATCAGCGGAGACTTGAAGGAGTAGATCGGAGATGGTGGAGGAGTAGACCGGAGGAGAAGACGGTCGAGAGAGAGAGTTGTTCTATTTTTTTTTTCAAAGTGATTTTTTTTCTGTTTCTGTATAAAGAAAAAATTACAATGAGACTAGTTGTGTTTTTTTCGTCTAAGTATATATTTTGGGAAAACGAGCTATTTCCCCACCAGAAATATCGTATAGCACCAGATATTCCCTGAACTATGACCTCGTTCCAAATATCGTATAGCACCAGATATTCCCTGAACTATGACCTCGTTCCATATATCTCTGAAAACAAAGTTAAAGAGTCAGAACTCCCCGAAATAACAATTCCAAACTTGTATCCCCGTTGATGTTGGTTTCATGTAAACCTGATACTAAACCACATAATCCCAAAACTAAACCATCGAACAGCAAAACTAACCCGAAAAAAAAACCCGGATCCACTTAAAACCACATCCGTTGACCCATCTAAAATACCCAATTTTCCCAGAAATCTGCAAATAAAAAAATTTCAATTTCTTAGAACACTAGAATCACTAACGAAATTGCCTCCCAATCGATTCATGTTCTTACGGAGTTTGTCTACATTCAAGGAAAATAAACCAATCATTGAATCAAAGAGAGATTATTAAGGAATCAAAATAGAAAACGCACAAAAAAACTTGAAAATTTATCTTGTTAATTATGGGTTTCATAGACAATTATAAATGCCCAAAAAACAACAAATCCCAAATCTAACCTGCAAGAAATTAACAATCGTTTCGACTTGTGCACTTTTGTTACTCCCCACTTCGTAAGATCTCACGATGAACTTCTCCTTATACGATAATCCATCCTCCGTCAAGCTACCCAATCAAAGCCGATCCGCGAGAGTACCCAAACCTTGCTCTGCTCGAACCACACTTCCTTGATCAGCAGATACAATCACTCGAATAGGATCCAGTTTCCTCAGGTGAGAACAAGAAACCCTAGATTCCTCTCCTCCAAGCAATCTCTCTCGAACTCCTCTCCTCACCTCTTCGTCTTTGCCTTCAACAAATCAACGACCAGGATTCAATGGCAGGCCCTAGACCTCGCATCGGGCTGTTGGTTCGTTTTACCTCCGATGCCAAGCTCTTTCACCAAGATCTCGTCTCCTCACGCGCTCTCCTGCGAGATCCGAGAACTTACTTCGTCTCCAGGAATTTAAACGGTAAATCATGGCCGTCGGTGGGAGTCTAGACGGGATTGGAGAAGCGATGACGGTGGAATTTTTTTTTTATAATTTAGGATTAGCGATTTGGGTATTTGTCGACCAAAGTGGTTTATTAATTGGATTAGTCTTTAGGTTGGGTCATCAATCGGGTATTAGTGTTGCAATTGGGTCATATTCGGGTTTAATTTTGGTTTAATATTGGTTATGATTGTTTAAAAAATATTAAACCGACTAAAACCGAGATCTATGGGTTTTTAAGTTTTAAACATTTATTTTGTGAGGATACCTCAAACTTTTATTTCGGGGAGATCTGGCTTTTTAACTTTGTTTTCGAGAATATTTGGAATGAAGTCATAGTTCGGGGAATATTTAGTGCTATATGATACTTCTGGTGAAAAAATAACTCGTTTTCCCCTATATTTTTGATATAAATTGTTACAAATCCATTTGTTACTAAAACTTTGTTAGTTTTTTTTTTTGGTTTTTTGAAACATATATACAAATAATTTATCACTATTTGTAAGTCTTCTCATCATTTGTTACACAATATTTTCTAACAAATTTTGTTACGCTCTATTTGTAATTTTTTGAATCAGATTTGCAACAATTCAAACTTCATCGTAAATAATAGCTAACTTTGTTACATTTATTTTATGGTTTTTTGAAACACTTTTGCGACAAAAAAACATCCTCGCAAACGGTAGTAAATTATCTACAAAAAGTTACAACCAAATTTTGTAACTAACTTTGTTACAAAAAAATTTGTCGTCTTTTGAAACATTTTTGTTTCAAAAAAAACTTTATCGCAAACGGTAGTTAATTATCTACAAAACGTTACCAGCAAATTTGTAACTAATATTGCTACGAATTTTTTTGTGGTGTTTTGAAATAGATTTGCTACTACTAAAACTTTCTCGCAAACAGTAGCAAACTTTCTACAAAAAATTACAAATTTGCTACAAATTTTCATTTATCTTTCATTGTAACAAATCTGTCTCTAATTGTAACAAAATTTAGCTACAATTTTTTTGTAACAAAAAATGTAGCTATGTGAACTTATTCTTGTAGTGTAGGTATGCATAAGCATCCCAGAAGCGTTACGCTCCACCAAACTAGGTTCGGATCTGAAATTCAGCAGGTTAATGGTTTTCAAAGATCCTAGAATCCGACATCTAGTTCCCCATAGACTCATGCAGTAAAAACAAGTTTGATAAGAAAGAAAACCCTTAATCTACAGCCTAAACGATCGGTTTAATCCCCATAGATCCCCTTAAAGAACACCCAACGAAAATAAATTACTCAGACATGAAAGAAGGAGTAGAAAACGTGATAGATGAATGCATGCTTGTATAAATCAATGAGAACTAACAAAGGTTCGAGCAGAAATTGATCTCCCTCGAAGAACAAGGATGGAGATCGAGAGAGAGCGAGATCCGCGGCCGTCGGAACCAAAACAATGAAACGTGAAAAGAAAACTTCGAACTCTATAAAAGAAACCCTAAACATCGAGTATATATAGGTCTTCAAGTCCCCTTGATCGTCAATTAGGTCTTGGCTTGCATAAGACGGCTGCGGGTTTAAATTGGGCTTCAAATGGGTTCGGGAATCGTCAAGTGGCTGGCCGGCCGAGCGGCTGGCCGTGACGCGGCCACTGGTCGTCTGGTCAGGCTGTGGTGCGGCCAGCTTGGTCTTCCGGGTGCTTGACGGACCTTCTTCTTCTTCCATAACTTGAGATCCAACTGTGGGATTGTTCTCAACCACTTCGAGGTGAAAGACAGCTGATAAGGCTACCTTCTCTCCAAATATGAGCTTGATCTTGTGGTGGGAAGGTCTTCGTCTGATGTTGAAATTACGTCCTCGAGCACTGTTTCTGGAAATGTCCATTTTGCTTCAAAATATGCGTCTTTTGCTAAGGTTACCTGAAAAGAGTCTTGAACAACCAAATACTCGAAATCTAGTGTTTATGCATTAAAACCTTAGTGAAATGCTTATTAAAGCACTCACTTATTATCGTAAAAATGGCTAAAATATGCATGTTATCAACTCCCCCACACTTAAACCTTTGTTTTTTTTTTCAAACAAAAGAGAAATCTGAGTATTGGTGGAAACTCACCAATACTTGGGAACTCATCAAGTCTAGCAATCGACTTGTTTGAGCCACGTAACTCGGAATTCAAACTCAAAGTGTTTGGGTCTAGTTACCTTGAGCTTTTCACCCTTCCCGAATACGCTTCATGGTCCCTTTGAGTATTTCGAGCTCCCTCTTATTGACTCCTTTAGTCATTTAAGCATGTGGTCTCAATCGAGGGAGTATCAGTCAACAAGAAATTATACTCCTCTCTCTCAAACATCTAGACAAAGACATTTCGGTCACAACTCTCCTATTTTCTCTTCCCTAAGTCGATTTCTCCCTACTTTTCTAGGGTATCATTTTATTTTTTCTATCGACTTTCTCTTTTCCTATTTTTTTCTTTTCGTTTCTTCTTAGCTTGAGAACGATCACTTCTTCGAAGCTTTCATGATGTCTGGGAACTGTCATTGTCCTTTGAGGAACTCAGGTTGCCATTCTCAAACTAAAACTTTTCTTTCTATTTTCGTTTTCTTTTCTATGGTAAGGGAAGATGAAGGAGAGGTTTTATATCTCTATAATTTGCATGATTTTAGTACATGTTTCATGTTAGTTAGGACTTCATTCTTGCACTTTAGTATTAGTTTTCATCACGTTTTCATTCATGTTAGGATTAGATGCATTAGGTTAGGTTTTTGCATAGTCTTGCATGTTTGGAGTGTTTTCTCACGTGCTTAGGATGGTCCGAAGAAGAAGCCAAGGAAAGAGGTCTCGGATGGAGGACAAGTGAGCAATATCGAGGATGGATCGCGACCTCGAAGCCGATACGGACAAGCACAAGCTGAACCTCGACGAGTAGCAGCGGCTTGATCCCGAAAGAGCCACCTCGGAGCGAAGATCCAGCAAGAGGATTGAATGAAGACGGATATCAGAGCAAGAAAACGGGAAGCACCCGACCCAGGTTACAAGGAAAGAAAGCCTTCACGACATGATCCCGAAACCATTGCCCGATATGGAGCCTGCCCGAAGAATCAGAAGAGTTAGCGTTTCGGCTTGTCCATAACAACGTAAGCCCGAAACGCTAAAAGCCAAAATAGTACCATTTCGGGAAAGTGGTCCCAACATTTTAGGTTTTTCCTCTTTAATGTATAAATACCCTCTCCACTCTTATCCTTTAGGACACACTTAGCTTATTTTACTTTTCTGTCTTCTCTTTCAAACCGAGAACCAGCTTTGTATTTTCGCCATTGAAAATATTTAAAAGCTTTGATTTTTATGCAATCTTTAAGTCTTTAAGTTTTATTGCTTGGTAGATTTTAATAAAGTTTCTCCCTTTTCTTATTTTCGGCTATCTTGCAAGCCATGAGTAACCTTTCCATCCTTATGGATATTGAGGTTTCTCAAATGGCGAGTGAGTAGTCTATATCGGTTTTTGGGGCAAGGATAGGGAAAATGAGTTAAAGTCCCAATCTTTAATGCGGATCTATGCTTAATCCAACTTAATCCTTTCTTATTTGATACTAATAATGCTTAGTCATCTTCGCTATTTGATTTTTGCCAACGAGCTCATTCAAACAAAAGACAAGTTAAAAAGTTTGCAAGGACCAATCTCATAAGAGATTCGCTCATCCTAGCATAAGGTATTAGATGCCTAGGGAGCGTTTTGACATTAGTGGAGTTGTTTATTCAAACTTACTGCTTTCATGGATCACTACATGATAGGTTAGGTCGTGAAGCAGTAAAGAGACTTATACCGCGAAAGCGGATCTGTCTAAGTTCAAAACTCTGCGCTAAAGGGTTAGCACTATAGGGAGTGAATCTAGCATCAAGGGAAAGGTCTTTAACACATTGGACCGGTAACAAATCCCTTGCCCCTTTGAACCGATTCTTATTTTCCTTTTACAAATTCATTTCCTTAGCTACTCTACCTTCAAATTCCTTAGCAATATCTAGTTTCAATACCTATATTCATGTTATCGTTATAACCTTAGTAATAAATCCTTGCCATTTCAGCCATTTAATCTTTCTTAGCTTGTAAAAGAATTTCATGAATGCAATACATTGAATTCTCCCATCGGATTAATAAGACCCATAACCTATACTACATTCGGTTATAAGTAGTGGGTCATTGACAGAGTAGAACCCAAATAAATATCTACTTATCAATTGGCGCCGTTGCCGATTTGGGAATAATTTGATTATTGCATTTCCGATTCTTAGCAAGACTAAGACTTTACTTTCTTTTTCGACTCTAACTACGTTCCTTGATACTTTTTCGCAGGTACCTATTACAACACGTTCAGATGGATGACATACACCATCCCCAAGAAGGAATGAACGACGCACAACGGGAACAACCCGATATACCGCGACACCAACGTCTCATCGGCGAATGTGACTCCCCCACCAACTACAGAACACGAATCAGTATTACTCCACCCTCAAGTGATGTTGGATACGAGATAAAGAGCAGTATGCTTGCCATGGTCAGGAACAACAAATATCAGGGTGAAGCTGTGTAAGACCCCCTGGATCACCTCGATGACTTTGAAAAGATCTGTTCTTTGACAAAACAAGAAGGAATTTCGGAAGATGGATTCAAGGTACTCCTTTTCCCATTTTCCCTGGGAGGGAGAGCTCACCAATGGGAAAAGACTCTCAAATCGGGATCTATAACAACGTGGGACAAATGCAAACGAGCTTTCCTCAAGAAATTTTTTTCGCCGTCAAGAACAGCAAAGTTAAGATTGGATATCTCCACGTTCACCCAAGCAGAAGATGAGCGATTCAGTGAAGCTTGGGAACGTCTAAAAGGGTACACACTAAAATGTTCCCATCATGGCTACTCAAGCTCCTCACTACTCAGTATCCTCTATAGAGGTGTGTCGAAGAAATATAAAGATCAACTGGATACTGCAAGCAATGGCATCTTCCTTGGCCAAGACGTGGATGATGGAATGAACCTTGTCGAGAATATGGCAACAAGCGACAGTAACTACGAGGATGACATTGACAATGTTACAACTGAGCTGAATAACCAGAGGGAAAATGAGGTCTTGCAACTACAAGCCCGTCTAAATGTCTTACTAAAGGGACAACACGTTCAAGATGCTAAAGTAGCGAGTATCGGGATAGTCTCGACGGATAGTGGCCGATATGGGGAAGCATCTATTACAAACGACCACAAACAGTACTGCGACACAACAACTACAACTACACAACCTCAGCTAGCTACTCAATACAATGCCAATGAGTATACACAGCAGGCTTTCACTACTTCCCAATATTACCCTCAACACCAACAATATCAAGCTCCATACCAACCGCCACCGTATGGACATTATGGGTTTTACCCACATCAAGCACAAGACTCTGACATCAAGAACCTCCTAACGCAGCTGGTTCAAAGTCACTGCAGTAGCAACCAGGATATCAAATCAATCAATTTACGGTTAGACAGGCAGGAAGAACATATACGGTTAATACAACAACCAATGCACTATGAAACCGCTCCACAACCAGCCTTCGTCAACGCCATCACTCTACGAAGTGGAAACATCCTAGCTCCAAAGGGTAAACCTGAGAAAATCAGCAAGGACACTGATGACCTAGTGGGGGGGGGGGGATAGCTTTGAAAAACCGGAAGTTAACAACGAGGTAGAAGAAGTCCAAGAAAGTGTTGAAGATCAGCTCTTCACCAAACTCAAGGAACAAAATATCGGGGTTAAGCCGACACCCACAACCCTATTTGAGAAACCTAAGGAACCACGGTTTGTTCCTCCCGCATACAAACCTCCTTACCCGTTTCCAGGAAGATTCAAAAAAGAACTCCTCGAGAAATACAGAGCCCAGTTTGCAGAACATCTAAAGAAAGTGGAACTCACTATGCCGCTCATGGATGCTTTGGCATTGGTACCACTGTATCAAAAATTCATAAAAGATGCAATCTTAGCAAGAACGAAAGAACTCCAAGGCATGATGATAATGACAGAAGAGTGTAGCGCCATTATCCAGAAGAAGGTAGTGCCGAACAAGCTAGACGATCCGGGAAGCTTCACTCTCCCATGTTCAATTGGTCCACTCACATTCAACAATTGCCTTTGCGATCTAGGGGCGAGTGTGAGCCTCATGCCACTGTCGATAACTAAAGGTCTGGGTTTCACATCATACAAGCCAAGCAGGATATCTCTGATATTGGCAGACCGATCTGTAAGGTTTCCCAAGAGACTACTCGAAGACGTTCCCATCCGGATTGGCGATATCGAGGTGCCAACCGATTTTGTGGTGCTCGAAATGGACGAAGAACCGCGAGATCCTCTTATTCTTGGGAGACCTTTTCTAGCCACGGCAGGGGCAGTGATTGATGTAAAGAAAGGCAAGATTAAGGTAAATCTTGGAAAAGATATCATCCTCAAGTTTGATATAAAAGAAGTGATGAAGAAACCTACTATAGGAGGGAAAATATTCTGGGTGGATGCAATGGATAAGCTGAACGATGAACTTTTTGAAGAACTTTCTTTGAAGGACCTGTTGCTAGTCGCTTTGACAAAAGAGAAGAAGCAGCACACGGGCATATGGAACAGGAGAGCGAGGTCTATGTTATGCATCTAGATGCAAGGAATGACATTGAAGATGATGGATATCCAGAGGACCTGGAGAATGGAAGGCACAAAATCGCCTGGAAAACAAAAGAAGGAGCATATCGAGGTCAAGCCGATATAAGCCCAACGAACTCAGCCGATCAAAGCATACGCGGAGATTGGAGCGAACTTGACGCTCTGAAAATTGAGCTCAAACCACT